>JAEQBH010007930.1:0-122750 GCA_016808115.1 Tetrastigma voinierianum | reverse complement strand
TTTTTTAAAACATATATATATATATATATATATATATATATATATATATATATATATATATATATATATATATATATATATATATATATATATATCCTAAAGAAAGATTACTGAAGTAGTTATTTACAACAAAAACTATACATTTTCAAAAAGGTAGTAATCGTGTGAGGCGGAAGTGTCATTGGCCCGGAGGACACTTGAACTACAAGTTAGTCTCTGCCTCTGAAAACATTTTATAAAACATTTGGAAAAAGGTGAGATAAAGGAGCTCAGTGAGAGTACAGTTCATAGGAAAATAAGGTTTCTAGATATAGTTAAAATACAATGTGTAAAACAATTGTATTAACATCTCATTTCAATAAACATTTACTTTACTTTCTTTTCCATATAATTCAAATACAATGTGTAAAATAATTGTGTAAACATATTATTTCAATAAAAATTTATTTTACTTTCTTTTCCATATAGTTCAATTACAATGTGTAAAACAATTGTGTAAACATATCATTTCAATAAACATTTACTTTACTTTCTTTTCCATATAGTTCAAATATAATTTGTAAAACAATTGTATAAACATATCATTTCAATAAACATTTACTTTACTTTCTTTTCCTTTTTGAATCCGTCATATCCAATGGAACCCGTCTACTGTTAACCACCGTTGGTCCATGAAAGAACCTCTGAGAAACGTTTCACAATTGCAAATGAGCTCAAAAAAGGAACCTCAGATCATCGTACATTTCTTTTAAATACCATTGTACTATCAGACCACAATCACATTATGCATTGGTAACCTTTTTGTACTTTTAACGTGCGTGGAAATATCATCGCTCTTCCACTCCTTTATAAAAAATTCTATCATTTCCCATGTACCATGCGCGGAGTAAAGTACTTTGGTCGACTTTCCTTTAACTTTTATCTTTGTAACATAGGAGTAACCATAGATTCAAACATTTCATATAAACATATATATATATATATATATATATATATATATATATATATATATATATATATATATATATATATATATATATATATATATATATTCATAAACATTTCATTTAATATGAAACCATACTCATTTCATATTTTCTCAACATAATTTAAAGTCAAAGAAAACCACATTTCATTTTTCATTTAAGACATTTATAACATACATAAATATATGAAAACATATACATTAGTAAACATTAATATATATATATATATATATATATATATATATATATATATATTTTCATAAACATTTGCATTTTCCCTCACACACCTTAGTTATTTTAAAGCCATTTTTTCCTCCTTTGAACTCAACCTCCACCCCTTGTCCTTAATTACTTTCCTCCTACAAGTCACATTATCCATAAAATCCATTAACATCCTACTTTAATCATATTTCAATTAAACATTAACTATAATATACTTTCGGCAACCTTAAGCATTTAATCACTTTCAATTGATTAAAATCAATTGAACTCAACTCTTTTGTTTCTCGTGGCACTGTATGCTGGCTGTGGCAGTTACTACCCCTGTCTGATAGCCCTTTGACATGCCATGAAATGGTCATGTCAAAACCCAGCTATTCACATAGACATAACCAAGCAACCTGCACACTTGGTGCAAAAAATAAATTTTCAGCCACGTTCTAATCATCCATTGTCCTCTACAAGAACATGTATGGAATCTTGACTCAATGGGCTTTCCATAGAGTCCAAGAATACTTAAAACGGAGTTCGGACGAAGAAGTTATGGCCTTCCGAAATTGGAGGCCATGACCATTATGTCCCACCCAAGAATTAGTGTGCTGGTGCACTTTGAATGAATTTATGAGTCCCAAAGTGTCGGAATTTGGATATACCTATTTCATGGAGATATGGTCTCCTATCGGTTCAGTTCATCCAATTAGTGAAATCACTCAATTCGGATGAGTGATAAAAGCTAAGTTATAGCTGGCTCACAGTCATGGATCTCGAAAGCAGGAATAGAGGCTTGCATGAACATAGCTTCACTTTGAATGCATTTACGAGGTCAAAGGGTGAATTTGGACCGATATTTCAATGAGATATGTTTTCTATCAATCTATTTTACCGAAAATTTGAATCCACTTAATTGGATGAGTGATGGCGAGTGCCATGACAATACGATCAGCTGGGGTCGAAGGGAAAAACCGGATAACATCTCCCCTGGACACACACATGCCCTTAGACGGAAATTAACCCGAGTAGGAGAAAAACCCTACCTCAAATAGCGTGATTTCCTGGGACATCGCATTTTCTCGGTTTCCAAAAAAACCTGAACTTTGAACCTTGGAGAAATCTTGTGATTTCATTACCCATAGTATTAACAGCCGTGTAGAGCAACTTTAACTCTTGACCTGGCAATCCGTAGACGAAAACTCGTGATCGTAGAAGAAACTTTACCTTTTCTGCTTTCTCTCTCTCTCTCTCTCTCTCTCTCTCTCTTATGGTTTGGTCTTAGACTAAAATGAGATATTTTGGCATGTTAGTGACTATTTATAGTGTGGACACGTGGCTCACGTCATTTAAGTGTCACATGATACAATTAGTTTTCTTGAGAAACAATTTATTTTGTCCCGGTTTCAGTTCCATCTATCTTAAATGAACATTATTTAAATATTGACATTTTTCAAGATTTTTCTAAAAATTTTGTTTTCGAGGTCCACTGGCTCGTGCATCTCGAATTTCGTGAAAAATTAAAATACATCTTGAAATTCCATGAAGTCGCAGGTAACTAGATTTCATGAGACGATTCCAACGGTGAAGTCCGTTTCTCATCCGAGATCTAGAAAATTTCCAGATTTTTTTCTAGCGACAAATTACCATTTTGCCATTTTCCATAAAAATTACATTTTTCCAGGGTTTTACATTCTCACCCCTTAAAATAGTTTCGTTTTAATATGTTTCAGTTCCTTTAGACTCAATACATTATTTTGAACATTTTCGATTCTTCGAGGCTCATTTTTTTGAAAATTACTATTCATTTGACCGTTTACAATTAAATATATACTTATCGAAAACGAAATTTACTATTCATTGAAATCTTAAATTCAGGGTCTTACAATTCACCCATCTTTATAAAAATTTCGTCCTCGAAATTTTATTTTCATACCTAACTAAAACAGGTGTAGATATTGAGTCTGCATCTGATCTTCACATTCCCATGTTGCATCCTCTCTGTCGTGATTCATCCACAGCACCTTCACTAAAGGAATCACTTTGTTCCGAAAGGGCACAGATCCTTCGATCAACAATTTGAACAGATGCTTTCTTCGCAATTCAAGTATTCTTTCAATTCAATAGGTTGATCTCTTAACTTACATGTGAAGGATCGACATATACTTTCGGAAGCCGAAACATGAAAGACATCATGTATTAAGCGATTAAATTGGCAACCTCGACCGATACAGCTACCTCCGATTTTTCCACAATATCTTGAGTCATTCTGCTTGGGGACTTAACTACCTAACTTTCCTAATCGCAACACCTTTCCGAGCGATATGTAGAAATACACGATCCCCACGAAATTCTAGATCTCTCTTTCGGTTATCAGCATAACTTTTCTGTCGATCTTGCGCTATCTTTAATCTATCACGATAACCTTAACATTATCTATCGTGACTGAACAATTTACGGTTCTGCAGTTTCTCTCACCTACCTCGTCCCGACATAATGGAGTCTACACTTCCTTCCATATAAGGCTATAAATGGCGTGTTTCAATGTTTGATTGATAACTATTGTTATAGGCAAACTCCATTAATGGTAGATGTCTATCAACTTCCTTTAAACTCCTAACACACAAACGCAGGCATATAATCGATATGCATATGGTTCTTTTAGATTGGCCATCCGTTTGAGGATGGAAAGCGTCTTGAAGCGTAATCTAGTACGAGCTCTACGCAAGTTGGGCAGAATCGAGGAAATGCTTAAGTGGATCTCTGTTTGATACTGCAGATACGGGCATCACAGGTGGTAGTACAATCTCTTTCTGTCTGACTCGACTGACTTCTCGGCGGAGTCCTTTGTTTTCATAGGTAGAAATGGGCTGATTTTGTTAATCTATCAGCAATCACCATATAGATAATCACTAACACTTGCTTGGCGAAAGTCCTACCACAAAACCCATCGTGATTCTCTCCCATTTCCATTGAGGGATCGGAAGAGACTGTAAGAGCCCTGCGGGTCTTTGATGCTCAACCTTAATTTGTTGACAAATGAGACATCTAGAGACAAACTCTGCAACATCATTCTTCATAACCCTCTACCAGTAGTGTTCTCTCAGGGTATGATACATTTTTGTGCTTCCGGATCTGCATCGCATATCTCTTGAAGTGTGAGCTTCTTCCTAACCTTTTGAATTCTCCTATATCTGGTACACAGCTTTTGTGACCCATAATCAATGTACCATCTGCTCGTCATTTAGAAAATCCTTGTTTGCAGACTAAGGCTTCCTTTTCAACTTAATCATGGTCGGATCTTGAGTGCATGGCTCCTTATCACGTCTATCAATGCAGGATGAACATGAAGTGTAGCTAGTAAAACTCTAGTGTCCCGATCTGACTCTAGTCTCAGCTAGGAACTAAATTCCACAGTACAGGAGTATCGTTAGCTGGCGAGATATGGAACCCGTAGATTTCCTACTGAGAGCATCAAGGCTACCACATTAGCTTTTCCCGGATGGTACTCAATAGTGCACTCATAATCATGTGAGGCTCAGCCATCTCCTTTGTCTCATATTTAACTCCTTCATAGCCAAGACCATCTTGCGGACTCTTGTGATGTAAAAATTCGCATGGAACCCCATATAAGTAATGCCTCCATATTCGTAGAGCAAAGACGCCTGTTAGCCCGACTCACAGGTCATGTGTCGGATAGTGCGCTCATGCTTCTTCAATTGTCTCGAAGCATATCTTTATCACATTTCATGTTGCATTAACACACACCCTAAGCCACATGCCTGGAAGCATCCGCAATCTGTTGTATATCCATCACCTTTTGTGACGGAATGTAGAAGCTGGGGTTGAGGTCAATTTTTGTTTTAGTTCATCGAAGCTTTGCTGACATGCCTTTGACCATACAAACTTGCCTATTTCGCATCAATTTAATTGAAGGAGCCACTAGCCGAAAATCCTTTAACGAAATTTTGATAGTACCACCTGAACCAGAGAAACTCCATATCTCTGTCACATTTGTAGGTGGTTTCCAGTTCACAATTGCCTCAATCTTTTGAGGATCAACAGAAACCCCCTCCGTTGAAATCACATGTCCTAGAAAAGCAACACTATCTAACCAAAATTGGCATTTACTGAATTTGGCATACAATTGATTTTCCCTCAGAATCTGTAAAACAACTCTTAGATGCTCCTCATGATCTTCCTTATTGCCCGAATAGATCAAAATGTCATCAATGAATACTATAACAAACTGATCCTAAATAAAGGGTGAAAGATCCTATTCATAAGATCCATAAAAGTATTTGGGGCATTAGTTAGTCCAAATGGCATGAGCTAAGAACTCGTAATGCCCATCTTAGCGTTAAAGCTATCTTAGGAACACCCTTTGAAGTGGATCTTTAATTGACAAATTAACGACTGGAATCAATTTTCGAAAATACACCGGTCACGGTAATTGATGAAAATGTCAATCCGTGGAAGTGTTGTGATTGATAATATTGTCACTTTATTCAACTCTCTATAATCGAAGAAGTACACGATCTCGAGCTTCTATCATTTTCTTCCGCAAACAGAACGAGGCTCCCAGAGGTGAAGGAAGTGCTCGACATCAAACCCTTATTCACAAGCTCCATACATACTGCACTTTCAGATTCTTTCAACTTTAGGAAAGGAGCCATCTTGTAAGATTGCATAGAAAGTTAGTTATGTCCAGAGGCTAATTCAATATGAAAATCAATCTCTCTATACGGAGGTATACTAGATACTCTGGGGAAATACATCAGAATTCTCTATGACTATTGGAATATCTTCGGTCGACTACCACTTATCCCTCACCTCAATGGCATAAGCTAGGTACCCTAATAATATGGCTTACGAGCATCTTACTAGCCTTCATAGCTTTATCATATCTTTTGTTAGGTGGTATCTTATTAACCCGTAGAACCTGACCTCATCTCCTGGTCTGGGGAGCTGCCTCCTTTTCTATAACGATCATTTGTGGCATGATGTCTGAATATTAAGCCAATCCATGCCTAATATAACATCAAAGTCATGGATATCTAATAATATCAAGTCTTCAAAAACTCACGGCCTCAATGAAAATCACCTTGCTATCGGATAAAGCACTCTGCTATCAGTGAATCACATAGGAAAAGATACCACTATGCTGCAGTCTATAGGTTGGGACTCCACATTAACCTTTGAAATAAACCCATAGAAGCAAGAATGTGTAACTCCGGGAATTACAGCGAGAATATGACATCACAACCAAAGTGAAATTATACACAATCATAACATCGGAAGCAATATTAAATCACATTTGGGTAGCATGAGCTCTGCAGCATGGATCATGGGGCAGGCACAGGTCTGGGTGGGTGACTCCTATTTGTGCTAAGGTCTATTGGAAGGGTGAGCCTCTCTGGGTGCCACTTTACGATCCACGACTTCTACCGGGTTGAAATGGCCTTTGTCTTGGTGCCCTTATATTTGTCCCAACTATGGGAGTCTTTGTAATTTATTCCTTTGCAAAATGTCTGTCCCACATACGCCAACAAACATCGGTACCCCATCTACAATCCTCTCTATGAAACCTCCCACACTTACTGCATTGCTGTCTTAGGGTCGAAGAAGTTCCAGTCGGTGGTTTTATTGAACTTTGACTAGACTGCTACCTCTGACCTGTCTTACTAGCTGCCCATGGTGGTTTCTCCATTCTTTAACTTTTTATTGGATCCACCATGAGTCCAAGTAGATCCATATCTCTTTGGCCCTTGGTTCCTGTTCAATCTGAGGAGCAAATCCCAAACTCCTCTCTATCCTGATGGCAGCCTCAACCACTTGTCCACACTGAGTATGAGAGACTGATGCCAAAATGCTTTTGACCTATTTTCTCGGGGCCTTCTGAGCCTCTTACTTTCATACCTCGTGGTCACAAAATGGGGAACATCGCATTAGTTCAAGAACTTCTTTTCGTAATCACGGCTAACATGGTCCTTTGCTCGAGCTTAGAAAAATTCTTTAATTTTGATCTTTATAGGCAGAGTAGGGTAGAATTTCTCTAGAACTCCTCTTTAAAAATGGGTGCAGGACACCCCCTCACGGAAATCGTCTAAAGCGCTACCTTCCACCCAGGTCAAGTGCTCTGTCTCTATATATAGGAAGCGAATATGTCACCATCTGGCACTCATCAGACATCCCATAACCTTTGAACACCCTCTCATTGCCTCTGTGTGTTTTCTTTTTCGGGATCCCAGCTCCGTCCTGTAATTTCTTGCCTATTTCCTTACCCTCGATGGACCTTTGTTGGCTCATAGAGGGTGAAACGAAATCGGCTAAAATTTGAGCCATTTGATCAAGCGGTATATTAACTCCGTGGCTCACGGAAGGGCGTGATGGTCACACTTTGTGAACTCTATACGGAAAGACGAGGAGGTGAGGCTAGGAACGTGCAGGGCTCGTCTGCGCTTATGTTTCTCGGTTGGAGCGATTTCAACTCTGCGGGAACTCTCCTCTTGGGTGGATGGCCTGAGTGACGCATTTTACGTAACATTTAAGAAGCATATCATATGTTATAAAGTTCATATGACATTTAAATTATTAAAATAACTCGTGCACCTTTAAATAAAACATTAAATCATTTTAGGACGTGGAGACTTTTCAAACCACCAAAACATTTTCAAAACCTTGGGCTCACGATACCCACGTTGAAGGACCAGCAGGATTATCTTTTCTAACCACAGGGACCTCGCACTCTTATGGGGTTAGAAAAAAAAAAACATTTCATTTCTTTTAAACCTTTTTAAAAGTGAATCAGTGTTATACAATTGTGTTTTCCATTAAAATCTTATGAAACACAGTGGGAAAAAGTTTTTTTTTCTTCTTTCCTTTAAAACATCAAACCCTTTTTATACGCTTAAACATTTTATAGAAAATCGGGCAAAGTTTCCTTTGTCTTTCGGCGTACAATTCTGACACACAGTAATAAAACAATTTAATTTACTTCACATCGACAATGGAACATCAAGTCCACCCGCAAACAATTTCAAATCAAACTTTAAAATCATTTTGAACACTATATAGATATATAAACAAATTTTTCTAAATCGTTGGGCTCGTCGGGAATTACATAGCAACTAGTGCCTCTACCAAACGAGAGGGATCGAATCACCTGGTTGTCACACCCCAGATTCGGTCATTGATAGTGGATCAGGAGTGATTCGGGCGCGGTATATCTTTGGGACTCTTTACTGTTTTTTTTTTTTTTTTTTTCAAGAAAAGTGAACTTGTACACAGTGGTACAACGATTCTGTAATAACAAAAATGTTTATATACAAAAGAACTCTCCCATGGGAGTGGTTATCCATCATCTATACCCATTATCTTGGTCCCTTACATATACAAAGCTGGCTGTATGTTTACAAATGAAGCGCAGGGACATCTTGTGGTGAACCCCTACTAGTGTCTTAGCCCATTGTATGGATCACGGATGTCTCTTTGTTTTTACGGATTAAAAACCCTTGCTAAGCTTTACGCTTAACGTTGAGAAATATCCTCCTTCCTCAACATCTGGGACACATACATTTATCTTGAGATGCATAATAAACATCTAACGCGTGGAATCTCCCGAGAATCTTTAAAAAGCGAATTCATATAACACATTTGTTATAAGTGTCATTGTAACCAACCGCGCTTGTTTAGATCTCACCAGTATCACAGTGTGAACTTATACTTACTAACAAATAAAGCATAGACTTGCTGTGGGACTTTGTTCTTGTTCGGTCTGTGGACTTTACCTTTACTCACTTGCCTCTGCCAGAACTACCTCTTGATACTTATCTCCATGGGACATACTCCCTCTCAGACCTCACTAAATATCTCTTGCAGAATCTTGAGCTTAATAATGGGGACTCTACAGATCCAGATAGAAGCATGACTAAGCACCAAATCAGGAAGGAAAATGTGAAGAAATATTGGGAGGGTTGATTTTTGGGTTTTGGAAAATCAGACCCTCCAGGAAGAACGTTTTTGGCACTAGAGGAGTCATACTTCCCGCGCATTTTTATTTTCAGTGGAAAATCTGAAACCAGAACAAAGAAACGATGAGCTCAGTATGGAAAGAAGATCTATGAGAACTGGAGTTTGTTTTTGGGGTCAAGGACCAGGACCTACTCAGGAGGAACCTTGCACTATGAGAGCCAGCACCTCCAGGCCCGAAGCTGGATCTCCATAAACCAGTTCAGTTGAGCACTGTGGGTGAAAATCAGGACAATTTTCATAGGCTCAAATCATACAGCTTAGGAATGGGTTCAAGCCTAATTGGGTGCATCTGAGCACCTTTGCACTCAAACAAAGAGCAGAAATGGTCAGTGCACCTCTGGGTCCACTGAGCCAGCATGTTGCATCAGGATGGCAGAAGAGAGAACACCAATGAAACAGCCATGACATCAAACACAGCTATCATAAGTATTATTTTGACATAAACACCACATGAACCTAAACCAGCTGTTATATAAAGAGGTCAGTCAGCGTTGAACACTCGCTATTCTCAAGACCATTCTAAAGAAAGCCGACTAGGAGAACTCTTATTATCTGGAATAACTAATTAGTGCTAAGCTTTGTTAAGGCTCTGTAAATCTGTCAATCTGGAAGGAATCAGGTCCTGGAACTAAAGCTACTAGTTATAATGGGTAACCGGCTTCAAATGCCCACTTGGACTTGCGCCAGACCGGGACCTCAGAATCAAAGAATGGATACAGTAAACTTTGGAAGTAAATACCCACATTTGGGACTTCAAACTCTCGCCTCATTGGATTTAGGGGCAGATCAGAGTGGGACTCACAGATCAATGGGCCTCAATTCGTGGAAATGGAAGGACATGAAACAAATGGCCCAGACAGATCGGTTTACCAAACCGGGTTCAGTAGGACTGAGGAGGGCTCAGCACCACCATCAGACACCACTAAAGACTATGAATCTTAAAACTAAGCGGAGTTCAGAACCGACTCAAGGTAAGCAAGACCAACTGGCTGAATAAACACCCAGCTGGTTAAACAAATAAATAAATTGAAGCAGGCGGATTGGTTTCCCAAATAGTCTGGGTGAGGATTGAAAAATCTTCAAAAATCATTCAAGGCTCTTACTGAGTGAAGTCCGCTTCAGACTAATGCAGGAGTTCAAATTAAACTCGAACAACAAAACTCTTCCACAACCAAATCAAACCACCACAGCTGCGATTCTGATATTGTTGATGAAGCGAACATTTGGTTTCCCAATAAGTGCGGACGGGACACAGAAATATTATTTTAAAGTCACCGAGTCTTTACTTTGGAGTGGGAATCCAAAAACAAGCGGTGATTGATTCTCGGCTCGAATGAGTGAGAACCAGCGAAACAAATCAAACCGCATTTGCCGTAACGGCCAGTTCCGGCAAACCAATTAAATCTGGTAGGTTTAGTTCAGTTTTCAATGATGCAGGCCCAGTTTGAGAAAATATTGAAAATTCTTACATTGCAGAATCTTCTTTAAAAATTGAGAATCTCAAAAACAAGCGGTGATTGATTCTGTTTCGGATAGTGAGAACCAGCAAAACAAATCAAACCACCCAAAGCTGCGTAACGGTAGTTCGGCAAACCAATCGAATGGACGGTTGAGGTTCAGTTTTCCCAGCCGATGCGGGCGGTTGAAATATTTAAAAAATTGTCGAGAATCTTCTTTAGGAGTCGGGGAATCCAAAAAACAAAGCGGTGATTGATTCTCAGCTCGAATGGTAGAGCCAGCAAAACAAATCAAAGCTAGAAGCTACTGATTCGGCGAAGAAGAAAGCAGATTGAATCGGCTCTCACGTATGGCGTGGCAGGAGTTCAAATGATTGAGTAAAACCTAAAATTTGGTGAATATCACGTATAGAATGAGAGTGGAGCCCGGGTTCATTTCTTACCTCTTTGCATAAACGCTGAGCAGAGGTTTTCTCAATCGATCTCTATGTCCTTTTATACTAATTCCCGCCCCTCCAGCCAAAAGCCAGAGAGGCCTCTTCGTTTTCTCTCCCTTGACTTTGGAAAGATCCCCAATCGATCTCGGAAATAGCTTCCCCATTCCTCCTCTCCTCATTTCCCGGTACAAGGCTGAATCACTTAAGTTTCGGCTTGCTTCACCTCAAGTATCCACATGGAACATGTAACTTAATCAAGGCCCAAAATGGACCTAATACTGCCCATGGTCGAGCTTGAGCTTATGGGCCTGACCAGCATCTCTCTGATTTGGGCTCCAAAATCACAAAAGCGATTCTCCACACACAAAGTTGCTTACGACTAACCGGTTGAGCGAGTGCCCAGCCAGTGCCGGTCGAGGAAAATTAAGAAATTTTTTGATATAATGTTTCCTGAAGAATAGGGAACCAAAAAAGCGGTGCACCATTCCAGTCGGGATGGGGAGATATGATCGAAGCGAGGAGGAGTGCTCACACAGAAATCACTAAACAAGCAGGTGTTGTTGTATCACGTGTTATACCCCGATGAACCAGTCAAACCGATTAATTGAAAGCGGTTGACAAAAATTATAAAAATTTACAACAAAGCCTCCTTGGAAAATAAAGGAATCCCGACAAAATAAGCGTTGAGAACGATTAGAGTTCGGATAAAGGGAGATATGATCGAAACAAGCCCAAGTGCTCCGAATTCGACATACTCCAATAACCTTTGATTGAGTTAAAACCTTGGTGGGCCCCACTTGCTTCCTATGGCACGATGCCAATAGCTAAAAAAATAAGCCACGGTGACACTCTGAATTGAACTACATACGCACTTTCAGCCAGTTTTATCTGAAGCCTTTAGAAATTTCCCGATGACCCAAGCGCAAAGGCGCAATGGTGTTATATGAAGAGCGATGGGTGAGTGTGACACCCATAGGATAAATGCAAAGTGTTGAGGGAGCCCAAATTGAGTCTACACTTATACATATACTTATACGGAGGTACTTGTCAAATACTCGTACTTATATCATCGGATCTTACGTAGGAGTTCACAGAAACTTATGCTTATACAAAGATACCCTTAGGTACTATAAGGCTTATACTTATACCATAAGGCTTATACTTATACTACGGAGTTTACACTTGTTCGAAGGTACGTAGAATTTTCTGGAGAATGTCTGAGAACATATCTTTCAGTACATTGCGGAACTTATTCTTATACGGAAGTACTCGTAAGTACTACTTATTCAAATGTCCCAAAAGACACATACGCAATGTTTATATCGAACTTATATTTAATTAAAAAGTACGTAGATACTACTAACCCATACTCATACGAGGGTACGTAGGTACTGCGAGTTTATCCTTATCAGGGCTTATGCGGTACGAAGTAGGTGCTACGAGAGTGTCAGTCTGGTGCGTCGGTACTACATAACTTATACTTATTCTTGTATTTCGGATCTTATTCTTATATTACGGAGCATATACGTGTATTATGGAACTTATACTTGTCTTACAGAACTTATACTTGTGTTACAAAGCTATTCTTGTATTTCAGATCTTATACTTATATTACGGAGCATATACTTGTATTACAAATCTTATACTTATATTACGGAGCTTATTCACGTATTCGGATCTGGAAGTACTGTAGGTACTACGGAGACATTTACTTACTTGTACAAAAGTACGTAGGTATACGAGCAGTCTGAGTACACTTATGGGGCACATTGGATCTTTACCATATTCATTTTTTACTCTTATTCTTTATTCGAGTCTTAATACATACAAGGTCATATCGGACTTATGCGAATCGGACATTAGTCGAGTAGTAAGATACAATCACATCAAATACATATACCGAGTTCATATAGATTCATAACATATCTAATAGGTTTGTATCATAATCATATTCAGACTTATACATATTAATGTAAAGGTATCTGATTCGTCTCCTTTTTACATGTTTCATGACTTTGTTATACAAATCGGAACATATGGTACCCCGAAAGGGTACCACCGATCTGATAAAGTATACTAAGCATCTTGGGTCTTATTCATGTACTTTTTATATATATTTATAGTCGTTTCTGACGCAAGGGAACCATGAATGAGATGGACATAGTACCCCGAGAACCCGAAGGTATGAGTGATGCGATCTTGACGGATACGTGCACCTTGATATGAAAGTGTGTGCAGCGGGAGTCTTGGAAGCCTTGCGTCAGAACATGCATGCCGCGTGCGAGGAGATCTTGTGCTGTAGCGGCGGGAGTGCAGGAAGCGCCGTCGAACGCGTGCTGCGAGTAACGAGTGTCGTGGTACTAGCGGGAGTCTTGGGAGCACCCGACCCGGGCGTGCTGCAGTAGCGAGTGTCGTGGCAGCAGCGGGGAGTCTTTAGGAAACCGCCGATCGGAATGTCCGCGTTTCGTTACGTTCTTCGGAGTTCTAGGTAAGTATACTATCATACATGTCTTTGGGGAACTCATAGCTTAACTCTTAATCACATTACGTGATCATGGAATAATACCTTTCATATTCATGTTCATGTTCATATTTCGATTCGTTTTCATGTTTCTCTCCATATTCGTGTTTTCATTAACACATCATACATATTGCATTTCCTATATTTTTAACATTTCGTCATATTAAGTATAGGCGTTTCGCTATCTTGTCTGATTTGATGCCTATGTATTCACACATCATTCATGTATCCTTGTTCCTCTATGAATCTACTTTGCTTAGAAATTGGAATCATTCAAATTGAATCATCCAAACTAAAGTTATGGCATTTTCATGCCAAACTAGTCAGTTTACCGATATTACACTAGGGACAGTTTGTAATACTGTTTTTCGAGGAGTCTTGCTTCATATTTGACAACGGTTCTTTGTACTCTTTTAAATCTAAGGTGCTAAGGGTTCTCCTCTACTTTGGAATCACCAAATCGGTGCAGATACTCAAGATATGTCTAAACAACACGGACTACTCATAGTTCAAAGCGAAGCGAGAAATTGACTTGAATATATCCCCACTTTGAGTGAATTTTTGGGCTACATAGAGTCAGAATTTGAAGGTGCCTATTTCAGGGTGTTTTGTTTTCCTTGAAGTCTAGTTTAACCAGCCACTTCAATCACTCAAATCGGATAAGAAATGACCAAGTTATGGCGAAATATGAGCAATGGAGGTCGCAAATAGAGCAATGGGTACGGTACCGAGTTGACCAATTACACTTATAGTGCAGAACACCACTACTGTTGTTTCTGAGTACCACCCCTCGAATTCCAGAAAGGTGGTTTTTCTACCATTTTTCCATATTTTGCTACCCAAACCAACTCAATACTCATTACATACCTCAAAACCACTCCATATTCATCTTGTAATGGTGGTTTAGAACTTCACATACCCAAACCCTAGGTAAAAGTCCAAGAACCCATACCAAGTCCACCATCTTTATACAAAAACATAGAATTAAAAGGGAATTCCATGATTATATTAACCAAGCTAGAGTTTTTCAACTCAATTTCATTCAAACCTAGGGTTAGGATCAATTCCTAACAAAACCCTAAGTTTGGAACCCATAAAAATCTCTAGAAATCCATACAAAACCATAAGATCCTTGCTCAATGTTAGATTCCATACAAAAATCCAAAGATCCATACTCAATGTTAGATTCCATACAATTCCATACCTTTTGCTCTTCACTTCTCTTATGACTATGCTTCTTTTCCTTCTCTTCCTCTTGCTTCTCTTCTCTCCTTCTCCTATCAGTTTTTTTTTGAGCTCTCCTTCTATTTTGTAGACCCGAAAGATATTTTTGGCCTTAGTAATAAGGCCATGTTTGATTCTTATCTGGTGCCTGCTTTTCCATTTTTTTGAGTTAAGGCCATGTTTGGCCTTTGCATTTTAAACTCTTTTTCTCATTTTGCCATTTAGGTCCTTTATTCTTTCCACAATTTCTATTCCATCTTTTCTCAAATTCCATAATTGCATATAAACTTATTGATTTATGCCTCTCATATCCTTAAGTGGTAAATGACTAATTTACCCTTGACTTTATTATTAATTCCGAGTCTCTCATTTTATTTCCCGAAAATTCATATTTAACTTTTATTAAACCCTAAACATGTCCGAAAACTGCTAGGGTATATTTCGGGGTGTTACAATCGTAGTTTATTTCTTTAAAATATATATATATATACACACAAACAAAAGAAAGATGCACAAGTAGTTATTTACAACAAAAACTATACATTTTCAAAGGTGAGAGTTTGTCCGCGTGAGGCGGAAGTGTCAACGTCTCGGAGGCTCGAGCTGCAGGAAGTCGATCTACATCGCGAAACCTTTTATAAAACATTTGGAAAAATGTGAGCTAAAGAGCCCGAGTGAGTCTGATTCATAGGGAAAATAAAGGTTTCTAGATCTGATTAAAATACAACGTGTAAAACAATTGTATAAACATCTCATTTCAATAAACATTTACTTTACTTTCTTTTCCATATAATTCAAATACAATGTGTAAAACAATTGTGTAAACATATCCTTTCAATAAACATTTACTTTACTTTCTTTTCCATATAGTTCAAATACAATGTGTAAAACAATTGTTTAAACATATCATTTCAATAAACGTTTACTTTACTTTCTTTTCCTTTTTGAATCCATTATATCCAATGGAACCCGCCTACCGTTAACCACCTTTAGTCCATGAAAGAACCTACGAGGGAAAGCTTGATCTTACGATCAGATGGCTTTGAAAAAGAAACCTCGATAAATACGTGCCTTTCTTTTAAATACCATTACACTATGGAATAAATCACATTATGCGTCGGTAACCTTTTCATACTTTTCACGTGCATGGCAATATACATCACTCTTCCCTTCCCTCTATAAAAAAAATCCTATCCCTTTTCAATGTACTATGCACGCGTAAAGTACTTTAGTCGACTTTCTTTTAACTTTATCTTTGTAATATAAGGTAACCGTGGATTCAAACATTTTCATATATATATATATATATATATATATATATATATATATATATATATATATATATATATATATAATATGTTCATAAATTTCATTTAATATAAAACCATAAAATCATGCTTTATAAAACTATGGAAACCATACTCATTTCATATTTTCTCAACATAATTTAAAGTCAAGAAAACCACATTTCTTTTTTCATTTGAACATTTATAACATAAATATGAAAACATATACATTGGTAAACATTAATATATATATATATATATATATGTTGGAGTTCACCGAGCGAGAATATCGATACGATTGGAACATAAGCCTTATTGAATTTAAAATTTTATCCCTTAACCCACCAAGGATCACATGGTTTCATAAGCTAGGAAGGAAGGTAAGAAACTTACCTCTTTGTAGATCGATTCGTTAAACCTTCAAAGTACAACGTCTTGGTTTGTCGGATCTTCAAATGTCTTTGCCTTCGAAGCGACCACCCTCTACAAGTATCCACACACGAACAAATATTAGACGATCTTGTTGAATCTTTAGTTAAATTCGTCTTCTCAAAACGAAATTAGGGTCTCTCTGTTTTGGTTGTTCTTAGAGTAAAAGACGACCACCCTTAAAAAATATATATGTCTCACATATATATATCTATATAAGTCTCTTTGGGGTTTTTGTGCAATTTTATTATTATATTTAAAACTCTTTTAAATAATAGCAATTTAAATTGATCCTTGCTCGAATAAGGAAAGCGTTTATATTATTATATATTTAAAAAACTCTTTTAAATAATAACATTTAAATTCAAATCCTTATCGAGATAAGGAAACTTGATTTATATTATTATATTTAAAAACTCTTTTATTAAAAAACCCTTCTGAATTATTTCATATCGATAAGAAAATATAACAAATTAATTATTTGTTATAATTTTAAAATCATAATTTAAACTTTCTCAAAATTAAATTCGATTTAAATATTTAAACAATTGTTATTTGTAATTTAAAAATAATCTCGTCATTTTAAGTACTACAGTGAAAAACCATAATCGTTATTGTCGTTCTTAATGTGACCCTATAGGTTCGATTAACATTGGCGGTAGGCCTAAATCACATTTGATCCTACAAGTCATAAGTGGCCTCTAGCAAGACATTATATTCTGAGTTAAATAGAAAAGCTCGTGATAAAGCAGTAATAATATAGCTAATGACATAATCCTTTTTTGTCTCATGATATCTTGATAGAATATAAGGCATGGACAAAGTCAACCTTATATCGTTCTATCTTTGATTACTCGAAACGCAATTAGACTGACTAAACAAACGACATTGATCTCCATCAATTCATTTGAGCACGGCCATGCATTTCGATCTGATTGTCGGGGGGACCAGAGATATCTCTCTTATAATAAGAGGGACAAATTTCATCTTAATCGCTACATTATCTCCTACATGAATTCTTATTATGTTCAAGTATAGCCTTATAGTCATCAGATTAAAGACAACGTTTGATTATATCAAAACACAATATTCATATGTTGAGAACTATAGCGATCTCGAATTGAAGAGTTTAATGACACAACTATTAGAAGTTAGCTTATGACTTTGATCAGTATATTAATTTGAGCAGTGCATCGATATTTGTTCTCAACAAATAGATATAAATTTGATTTGTATCTCATACACATATTCATCCACATGAATATATCGATCAAACTTTATACTAATCTTAATTCATTATTCCCATAACAATAAGCGATTAGGGACATTTAGAATAATTAATAATATTATTCAAAAGGACATTATATATAATAACATACAAATCATAATAATAATAAATTCTCATAAATAGTCAAGAATATAACTAATCATCTGATAGGCCTGACATATTCACTAACTCAATATACTCTATATATATAATATATATATAACATATATATATATATATATATATATCTTCTTCTGTAACATATATATGTATATATATTCATAAACATTTACATTTTCATACCTTAGTTATATTTATTTCTATAAACGTTTTATTTTTCCCCACCTTAGTTATTTAAGCCATTCTCTTCCTTTTAACACCTCTTACTTGTCCTTAATATCTTTCCTCTGAGTCACATTATCCATAAATCCATTAACATCCATACTTTTAATCATGTTCGATTAAACCATTAACTATAATATACTTTCCTGCACCAAAAGCATTCAATCTTCCATTGATTAAAAATCAATTGAACTCAAGCCTCTTTTTCTTTCTCTGTTTTTCTTATGTTAACTCATGGCAATTACTATAGCCCACAACATGCCATAAAATAGTCGTATCAAAACATTGTCGCATTGACATAACCAAGCAACTTGCACACTTGGTGTAAAACATAAATTTTCAGCCAAATTCTGATCATCCTTTATCCTCACGGGAACATAGTTTGGAATCTTGACTCAATGGGCTTTCCATAGAGTCCAAGAATACCTAAACGGAGTTCGGACGAAGAAGTTATGGCCTTCCGAAATTAGAGGCCATGACCATTGTGTCTCACCCGGGAATTAGTGTGTTAGTACACTTTGAATGAATTTATGAGTCCCAAAGTGTCGGAATTTGGATATACCTATTTCATGGAGATATGGTCTCCTATCAGTTTAGTTCATCCAGAAATTGAAATCACTCAATTCGGATGAGTGGTGGCCAAGTTATGGCCAAAACACAGTCATGAAGTCTCAAAATAGAACAGGAAAACTGCATGAACATAGCTCCACTTTGAATGCATTTCTGAGTCCAAAGGGGTTGGAATTTGGATAGACCTATTCCAATGAGATATGTTCTCCTATCAATCTAGTTTATCCAGAAGTTTGAATCACTCAATTTGGATGAGTGATGACCAAGTTATGACCAAAATACAGTCATGGGGTCGAAGGGAAAAACTGGACAACATCTCCCTTGGACACACACATGCCCTTAGATAGAAATGAACCCGAGTAGGAGAAAAACCCTACCTCAAATAGCGTGATTTCCCGGGACATTGTCTTTTCTCGGTTTTCAAAAAAACCCGAACTTTGAACCTTGGAGAAATCTTGTGATCCAGTTACACAGCGTCGCTCGTCGTATAAACGACTTTAACTCTTGACTTTAACGGTCAGACGGATGAAAACTAAATTGAATCGTAGAGAGAAGATTGCCTTTTTCTTTTCTCTCTCTCTCTCTCTCTCTCTCTCTCTTATGGTTTGGTCTTAGACTAAAATAAGATATTTTGGCATGTTAGTGACTATTTATAGTGTGGGCCAGCGTGGCTCACATCGTATGCGTGTCATCACTCTACAATTCCATTCTCGCCTTGAAACAATTTATTTCGTCGTAGTTTCGAGTTCAGGTTAATGCTTAAATGAGCGATTCTTTCAAATATTTAGCGTTTTTGAGATTTTAAAAATCTCGTTTTGAAGATCCACTTTCGGCCTTGCGTCGCCCTCAATTTCGTGAAAATTTGTGTCTCGGAATTCCCGCGAATCAGAGATGGGTGAAACTATATTTCGCTAGAAAATTCAACCAGTGAAATCCAGTTTCATCATCGAATCTACAGAAAAATTACAGATTTTTTTACAGCGGCAAATTATTGTTTTACCATTTTCTAAAAAAATTATATTTTTCCAAAGTTTTACATTCTCACCCCTTAAAATAGTTTCGTTTTTAATGCATTTTTCAGTTCGTTTTTGGAGCTGATACATTATTAAGACATTTTTATTCTTGAGCTCATTTTTTCAAAAATCACTATTCATTTGATCGTTTCCAATCAAATACATACTTATCGAAAACGAAATTTACTATTCATTGAAACCTTAAATTCAGGGACTTACAACAACATATTGCTCAGAGTAACAAGTTAAATAGAAACACTGTGGTGAGCACCTATCGCTAAGATGACCCTTGATGTTGATGTTGAATGTGTTGTTCTCTAGCCACCTCCTTAGTACCTACACGGATAAACACCTGTGCTAAACATAAAGTTTAGTGAGGATCCTTAAGCATGGATGTCCACTAACCATGATCATCATATTCTAATACTTATGTACGACTTGCTATGCATATATATATATATATATATATATATATATATATATATATATATATATATATATATATATATATATATATATATATATATATATATATATATAATCATATAAACTTTTAAGTTACAATAATTCATGAACTTAGCACAATTAAATAATTTAATTTATTATGTTACTCTCATGTGCTATGCTAACTTCATGTGCTTTATCTATCAAATTCCATATCATTTTAGTCATAGTATTAATGACTATTTAGGTATTTATATTTCCATTATATTTTACAAATTACTTCATATGTTTATGATTCATGTTTTATTTATCAATATCACTTTATCTCTATTTACATGTTTCATGCCTACATATTCCTAAAAAAATAGATATGGGAAAGAACTGTATGTACTCGAGGGTGCTATCATTGTACGAGACAGTGATCTTTATCTGTACTTTACAATATGACCCAAACGGGGTCCATGTCATCAACCCAAACAGGGCCAACTATATCTGTATGTTGCAGCAACTGTATCCCTAATAGTCATGCCCATCTATTCATCTACCTGGTTATAAGCAAGCAATTAGTTTTATTACGTTTTCGGTACATATCCCATATACATGAATAACTAGTGTTATCATGAATGCATATGAGATATTCACTACCCATTAGTCTCATCTTCATAAAGAGTACTTTCACATATCTCTTATCATCATATGAATATATTCTATGCTTCTTTATATAGCAACTGTACATGTATTATCTTTTCTTCACATGGCTAGATTCATGTCCTTTATTATTCAATCTATTTATTCCATATTATTTAGCATTATATCATATGACTTTTAGGTCAATTTCTTTATCTCACTTAGCTAAGTTATACTGACTTATTTTCATACAAAACCATCTCTACTAATACTTTGGGAGTATAATAGAGACATTTGGATGTCCCAAAATTCTAGAGGAAAGGACATGAAAATCATTTCCCAAAACAAGATCCGACTTCACTTATTTTCTAGGTACAATAAGTTCGAAATCTCAACATGCTTCCTTCATGCACATTGTTCCTCTATGAATTTATTTTACTCAGAAATTGGGATCACTCCAATTGAATCATCCAAAATCAAGTTATGGCATTTTAATGCCAAACTGGTCTGTTTGCCTAGTTTACACTGGTAACCGACTGTGAGACTCCATTTCAAGGGTCTTAACTCCATAATTTGACACTAGTTCCTTCTACTCATTTGAAGTTACGATGCTAAGGGTTGTTCTCAAATTGGAATCATCCAATTTGGAGTAACAAAACTTAAGATATGTCCTAAACAACCAGGACTACTATGTTTTCAAAATAGATTAAGTTACTGGTCTTTAGACCCAAATTCAAGGGTACTTAAGTCATATTAATACTTTAAGCTCCTCTTGGAAAATGTGGTCACAGGTCTTAGGTTTCCTCTCTAATTGGAATTTCCTAAATCGGAGTACTCTAGACCAAGTTATGGCCAAATAATTCATTTACGGTTTTGGGGAAATTTTGACAGCATCTCCCCTAAACCCCAAACATTTCCTTTATACTAAAACTCTCGATTAGGGGACCACTTAAAAATAAAATAACAATTACCAACAACACAAACCCCAATGAATTGATCTTCAAGGGAGTCCTGTACCTATTTCTTAGTCACCCCAAACTCTAACTCTCATTTCCTTCTCCACTTCTCCTCTTGATCCTTTCTCCTTCTTCTTCATTTTTCTTCACTTTACTTGTATCAAGAAAAATCTCACACAAAAAGGAGTGAAAGTAAGCCAAAATTTTAATTTCTTAACTCTCGAAAACGTGCCCAACTTTCTTTCAGTAAAAATGTAAATGCGAGTCCCAAGACCAGGCGTGGTCTTGAGGAAAATTGGCTCAATTTTTTTCCTTTTTGCTAATTAGTCCTTCACTTTTATGTCATTTGCAAATCACTCCACAATAACATATAATCTTCTTACATAATGTCCTTTGGGTCCTTAATTTGAAAAATTACAATTTTACCCTTTAGATTTCTTTCAAAATCCCAGTTATGTCATTTTTCACTTGTGGCATTTAATTTTCCGGAAAATACAAATTTTAATTTTATTATACCCTAAATTGTAATAAACTACTAGAGTATAATTTGAGGTGTTACAATTCTCTCCCCCTTAAAAGAATTCCGTCCTCGAAATTGATACCTGAATAAAAAAGTTGCGAATATTGAGCTTTCATTGTTGCCTCTGGCTCCCATGTTGCCTCCTCCCGATCGTGATGTTTCCAGAGTACTTTCACTAATGGCACTTGCTTGTTCCGCAACTGCTTCACCTCTCGGGCGAGAATAGCTTTCGGTTCCTCATCGTATGATAAATTAGGCTGTGCCACTTCTTACATAGGTAGGGATAAAGATTCATCGTCAGTATCTCTCACCAGCATGGACACATGAAAGACATTATGTAACAATGACTACAGAGGAAGAGCCAATCGATAGGCTACATGTCCAACTCTTTCTAAAATTTCATATGGACCGATGAATCTTGGACTCGGATTTCCTTTCTTCCCAAATCCAAGCACCTTCATCCATGGAGATACCATTAGAAACACTTTATCACCCACTTCATATTCAATGTCCCTCCTTTTCAAATCGGCATAAAATTTATGTCGATTACTAGTAACACAACCTTCTGGCGAATTATACGGACTTTCTCTTTTGTGTCCTTCACTGATATCGGAGTCAATTAGTTTATACTCTTCGGCTTTATCCAAACGCTCCACAAGAGTCACGCGCTTTTCGGCCATACATCGCTTCATGTAATTGTCATACCAATCTTGACACGATATTTGTTGTTATAAGTAAAATTCTATCAATGGAATATACCTATCCCAACTTCTAGGAAAATATGTAACACAACCCCTCAACATATCTTCTAATATCCGAATTAATCTCTCTGATTGTCCATCTGTTTGCGGGTGAAAAGCTGTACTGAAGTTGAGACGAGTACCTAATGATGACGGTAACTCTTTCTAGAATCTTGATGTAAATCGCATATCTCTATTCGACATTATTGACAAAGGCACACCATGTAATCTTACAATCTCATCTATATATAGCTCAACTAGTCGATCGATAGAATACTCCATCCAGATTGGTACAAAATGGGCCGACTTCGTGAGTCTATCAACTATCACCCGAATAACATCATGCTTCCCCTGTGTAAGTGGGAAGCTAGATACGAAATCCATAGCTATATTATCCCATTTCCATTGTGGAATTGGAATGGGATTCAATAGGCCTGATGGCACCTAGTGTTCACCTTTGACTTGTTGACACGTCAAACACTTAGATACATAATCCGTTACACCTCTTTTCATACCTTTCCAACAATAGTTATATTTCAAATCCTGGTACATCTTGTTGCCTCTAGGATGCATGGTAAACATTGAGTTATGAGCTTCATGTAACAACTCTTTCTTCAGCTCATTGTCAGCTGGCACACATAATCTATCTTTGAAATACAAGCTCTCATCCTCTTTTATCGAAAACTCACTCTCGACTCCATCTTTGATCAGCTGAATCTTTTCCTGTAACTCTTTATCATTTCTTTAAGCATCTATAATCATGCGCCCAAAAGCGAAGTGAGCTCTTAATTGAGAATTTAGTAAAGCTCCACCCATTTGTTATTCTCCAATCCTTTGTGTTGAAGTGACAAAGCGCCGTGTCTTTCTGCAAGGCATCGGCCGCCACATTGGCTTTCGAGATGGTAATCAACTATGCGGTCATAGTCTTCATGACTTTCCCAACCACATCCACTTCCTCAAATTCAACTCTTTCTGAGTCAGCAGATACTTGAGACTCTTGTTGTATGTGTAAACTCTACACTTTTCCCCATATAAGTAGTGTTGCCATATTTTCAAAGCAAACACTACCTCAGCCAACTCTAGGTCATGAGTTGGATAATTCTGTTCATGTGGCTTCAAGCGCTAGATGCATAAGTGCGACTTTACTATACGGCATTACTTCCACATCCCGGACCTATCCTTGAAGCATCAGCACATCACGGGGGTATGCTTTTTCGAGTGGTGTGTCAACATTGGAGCTTCAATCAGCAATTGCTTTAATTTCTCAAAGCTAGCTTAGCACTTGTCATTCCACTCAAACTTCACATCTTTTTTTTTGAGCAGTTTAATTGAGTGGGAGAATCTTTATGTGAAAAATTGTTCGCCGTCTTACATAATATCGAATCTAGCCCACTTGAAACTTCTCACATACATCACATTTAGGTGGAGTTCTTTCACAATAACTTCAATCCATTCGGATAAACTTTAATTCAGCCGAGCGAGACAATGTGGCTTTAGGAAGAAAACTTCCTTTAGTAAAAATCACATTACTGAAACGGCGTATCTTCTTTTCTCTTAGAGTTTGTAGAACTATCTTCAGATGATGTTCATGCTTTCCTCATTCTTGGAATACACGATATATCAATGATAAACACCACCACAAAAGCCCCTGATCTAAGTAGAGGTCGAAACACCACCATTCATCAAATCCATAAATATGGCTGGTGCATTTGTCAACCCCGAGGCATTATAAAGGCTTCGTAATGATATATCGGATCTGGATGTTGTCTTGGTAGCATTAACATCTTTTACTCTCAAGTGGTGAGTACCCGGATCATGGTTATCTAGAAAAGATACATCTTTCTCTTGGTGATCAAATAAATCTTCTATTCTAGGCAACGGGTACTTGTTCTTCACTGTTACTTTATGATCCGTCTATAATCAATGCACATTTGTAATGTGCCATCCTTTTTCTTCACAAATAAAACAGGTGCACCCTAAGGAGAAACATTGGGTCTAATAAACCCTTTATCCAATGACTCTGTAGCTAACGACAATACTTTTAATTAGGAAGGAGCCATCTATAAGGTGCCTTAGAAATCGAGAAGTGTTCTGAGTACGATCTCGTAGACCAGTGCACCTCCCTCTCAAGTGGAATACTAGGTGACTCTTTAGGGAATACCTCTAGAAATTCCCTTACTATTAGAATCTTTTCCACATCTACTTGAACTCTCTTAGAGTCAAGTATCAAGGAAAAAAATGTCTCACATCCTTCCCTTATAAATCTCCTAGCCTGCATAGCTTAGATCACATTGGACATCGCGCTAGATCTAATGCCTTGTACTATCACCTCTAACTAGTTAGAGCACCTCAACACTACTATCTTCTTTTCACAATCTAATATAGCTTTATGCCTAGATATCTAGTCCATATCTAGAATAAAATCAAATTCTCGGAAAGGCAGAGCTATCAAATCAGCTGAAAATTCTCTATCTTGGATAGCTATGGGGCAATTTCTATACACCATATTCACATTGAAACTGTGCCCCAAAGGACTAGTTACATGCATATCATATGATAGCTGCTTCACCACTTTATCCTGCTCCGAACACATGCCGATGCATACATATGAATGAGTAGATCAAAGATTAATTAATGCATGCATTTAGATACATAAGAAAATATACCGACCAACGACCATTTTCCCCAGTCCCCATGACGCTTGAAAGCATATGGTCGTCTTGGCGTGAAGTCATAGGATGATCTATCGTCTTCTTTAACAATGCCCTCCTCGTCCTTTATGCGCTCTACGGCCCCCTCGACCTCTCACCTCTATCTCGAGTCAATGAATGGTGTCGTGGATGTAACACTTGAAATATACCCTGAGTTTTTCGGACTTGTTTAGGAGTATATTAAGGATAAATAAAGGAATTTTCGGAAATAAAACAAGATACCCGGAATTAATAATAAAGCCAAGGGTAAATATGTAATTTACCACTTGAGGACTTAAGTGCTATAAGAGTAAAAGATGGGATGCCAAAATAAGAATTTAATAAGTTATGGGAATAAAGGCAAATAGAGAAAGATGAAATAGAAATATAAGAGAATAAAGGGCTTAAATGCAATTATGAAAAGTTAAAGTCAAAATGAGTTTTGTTTTGGCCAAACATGGCCTTAACAAACATGGGTTTAAGACCAAATTTGGTCTCAAAGAGAGAAAAAAAAACGGGAGAGAAGAGAGAAAGAGAGAAAGAAGAAAGAGGAAGAGGAGAGAGGAAGAGAGAAGAGGAGAAGAGAGAAGAATCAAGATCAAGGTATGGAAACCCACCTTGATTATGAATTCTATGAGATTTGGCATGTATCTTTGGAGTTTGTATGATGATTATTTGCTCAAACCTAGGGTTTTTGCTAGGGTTTTTCATCTTAACCCAAAATGATAGCAATTAAGGTGGGTAAAACCCATATAGCCTGAGCTCATGAAATCCTCTCTCTTTGAGGATGAATCCATAGTTAATGGAGGTAGTGGAGTTAGGGTTTGAGGCTTAAACCCTAACTAATCTCATGTTTATTTGTGTATGGGTTATAACCCATATTAGAAGGAGTTTAGGAAGAAATCCATGATGGATTTTTTGAAGAAATATACTAGAGGAGTGAAGAGAGAGATTGGTAGAAAAGAGGGTTAAGGTGAATTTAGATTGTTTTTGATGTGTGTTTGAAGTATAGAAAGTGATTGGGGATCAAAAGTATGGAAAAATGTGAAAACACACATTCTGGGCATTCGGTGACTTATTGTACGGTACAACTTAAACTTGTACCGGTACAACTTGTGTCCCTGGTCATTTTGGCCAAGTTGTACGGTACAACTTGAGCTTGTACCGATGACTTGTTACGGTTTTCCGGTTTGACAGTTTAGTATTTTGGCCATAACACTCATTTCTTATCCGATTTGGGTAATTCAAGTGGCAATTAAAATACTTAAGAGAACAAACTTAAAAGAGAAAGGAATCGCCAAATTGAATCCTCAGTATTTAAAAATACACTCGAAGTGGGACCATGTGCCAGTAGCTACGGTTTCAGTGTTGAACATAGAGAAGTCAGGGTTGTTTCGGATGTAACGAGTTCGGTGCTCAGGTGGGTGATTCCAGTTGGAATAGAACCCTTAGCACCTTAGCTTTAAATGAGTATAAGGACATAGTGTCAAAATATTAAGTTAAGACCCCGGAAAAATTAGTAATACAAACGGTCACCAGAAAAATCGGTAAACCGACTAGTTGGCATGAAAATGCCATAACTTTAGTGGATGATCAGATTGGATTGATTCCAATTTCTAAATAAAGTAGAATCATAGAGGAATAAGAATACATAGGTTGCATAATGTAAAAGTATAGAAAGGTATGAATATGTCATAAGATATGATAGGTATAAGTCGTAAATTATAATAAGATATGATAGAACATGTCATAAGATATGATAGTCCCACAAAATTACACGAATGATAGGCGTATATGCATATAAGATTAAATGATATGAATGTAAGATGTGTATGATAGGATTATATGATAGATATGCTTAAATGAATAGATAGAACATGCTAAGAACAAATGATAGGAATACGTAAAAGATATGGAGGTATAAGATAGACTATACGAGAAAAGAATAAGATGGAACACTTGCTAGGAATATATATGATGAAATGAAACTAAATGATAGAAAAGATGAATATATGTATTATATGAATTTTAATATGAGAGCCAGAAATGTGAAACTACGATTCGAGAACTAATATAAGTAAAGTAATGATAGTATATATGCATAAACAAATTATGATAACAATAGTTATTCATGCTTATGAGATATGTCTGAGAAAATGTAATAAAATGATTATGCTAGAACTTTGAGTAGAGGGATAGATAGGCATGCCTATAGGGAAGATATAGTTACTCTGACATATTCATAGGCAAATTGAGGCCCTAGTTTGGGTCGATGATATAGATCCGTTTGGATCGGTGGCCCACTTAAAGTCACCACAATAGGCAGAGATCATTGCCTAAATGCGGTGATACCTTCGGTCTTAGATAATATGACATAGGTCCTTTGTCTCATCTTAGAGTGATGGCTCTGTGGTATTGGACATAGATCACTGCCTCGTACAGTGATAGTACCTTCGGGTACACATAGTTTCTTGTATCCGCTTCTAAGGTATTTGCAGACATGAAACCAAAAAGGAAATGATATGAATAGAAGATATGACCTGATATGAGAAGCATAGCAACTGCTTATCTGATGAAAGTGGAACAATTACAAAAACAAGTAGTACGAGTATAAATTGATATGTAAATAAGAATATGAACACCGAAAAGTAATAAGTATACAAAAGCACAAAGAATATAGGATAGATAGAATAGAGCATTACAAATGTATATGAAGTATAGGAATAGTCTGGGGATAACGAGGATATGAAAGTGAAAGACTATAGGAAAGTATACAATAGTACAAGTATGAAAGTGAAGAATCACGATAAATCAAAGGCAGAAGATGAAAAAGACATAGACTAGAGAGACATGATATGTAACTGAAAAAGGGATTAGGAACATTGAAAAGACATATAATGATGTGAAAGATAAACACATAATGATAGGAATATCTGAAGTATAGAAATAGGAATACGATAAAGTATAGATAAGAGATAGTAAGACATAGAGATATGTAACATAAGATTGACATGCAATAGAAATGTAGAGATGATAAGTAATTAAAGTTATATAAATATGTATAGATAGATAATATGCATATGTAAGCTTGTGTGGTGCGCCATTGGTGGTTGTCCATGCTTATGTTCCCACTAAGCGTAAAGCTTAGCACGGGTGTTCAGTAGTGTAGGTGCAGAAGACAAGGATAGAGGGGCCAGGACATTCCACATCGTAAGCCAGGCCGACTCGAGAGATAGGTGCTCTTAAACATTTGCTTGTAATCTACGAGTTTGTAATAGTAAAATTGTAATAGTACGAGTAAAAGGGACTCTTGTATATGTGTATAGATTGTGATGGACACCACTCAGGTGGTAGTTCTTTATGTATAAAATGATTTTTGTTTCTGAAATTATTTGTATACCTAAAATCTGAGTCTGACTACGAGAAAGAGCGAATTGATAAGAGTCGATAAAGTATATAGATATAGTATAGATAGCATCCACGCCCAGGACTTGGTTCGGATCATGTCGGGTCGGGAGGCTAGGGATCGGGCGTGACGATGTTCCTCCCTGCGCTATTACTTTGAGTTCTGTTGTCCTTGACTCTTTAGGACCAATTTGCCTTGTCCCCGGAAGCACCCTCGCATCGGTGATCGCAAGCTCCCGAATCTGAGTCAGTAGATGAGGGCACTGCAGAGATTTCTCTGGTCATTGAAGCATCTCTTAGTCTTGGAGTCATACTGGTACCATTCCTTCCTTTGGTAGTAGTGTTATGTGATTACCTTATGATTCTCTAACTCTCTTCCCTGAGGAGGAAGAAGCTCCCTTGGAGAACCTCTTATTTTGGAATCTTTCTCTCTTTGCTTTCTCGAATCTCTCTTGTCACCACGATTCGATCTGACAGATTAGGATTGAGCAAGAGTTGAGTGTGCGAGACTATAAACTGGGACTCTTTACCTGTTTTTTTTTTTTTTTCTCAGAGCTGAACTTATGAAAGAATCAAAATATCATATTCAAAATAAAGCCCACCCGCAGCCAGTAGTGTTTAAATACCAATACTTACAATCAAGTCCCGTTTACATATCTGGAAGCGTACTTTTATATTTAAATTAGGCGTGAGGACATCTTGGTATGAACCCCCCACTAGTGTCTTTGGCCAATTTGTATCACGAAAGATCACGGATATCCTCCTTTGTACCTACGGATTAAAAACCGGAGTGCTAAACTGCAACTTAGTGTGAAACATACCTTATAACTTATCTTGATACACGTGCATTTATGCTGAATCATAATAAACATATCACGATAGCAGTCTCGAATCTTCGAGAATTCATATAGCAGTTTACATACATATTATCCTTGTGACTGACTTATGCTTATTCGGATCCTCTCATTATCTGATGCGAACTTACATACTTATCTTATGCGAGCTTATACTTACCGGGTCTTCTGATTATAAGGACTTATTTTTATTTGGGTCTTATACTTATATCATTCGGATCTTATACTTATAGCAGACTTATTCTTATTCCGATCTCCCGTAGGTCACATACTTATACTCATCTCCCATAGGACATATACTTATTAAGATTCCTCGTATACGGTACTGAACTTATACATATACTTAGACGAACCATCACATGCTCACAACACTTCTATCTATCTTATACTTGTTCAATCTCACAAATGGCGTTCACAGGCTTATACGTGCAATTGCTTATACACGTCGCTGGTACTTATGTTTATCTCGAGATCTCCGTTGGGTTCACGAACTCCTGCTTATCTGGGGCACCCGCCAGTTACTACAAGTTTATGCATATGCTATGGGGTTTATACTTATCTTCTGAGTTTACTTTGTTCGGAGGTACCGGTGGAGTGCTATAGATTATGTTTGTATTCTGAGACTTATGCGGTATTCTTGGAACTTATTCTTATACGAAGTGCAGTAAGTACTACTTGTTCAATTCTCCCAAAAGACACATACTTGTACTTGTATCATACTTATATGCATTAAGATCTCCCAAAGGACATATATATCAGGCTTATTCTTATACTTTTCTAGAACTTATAATTATTCAGATATCCCAAAGGACATCTACTTGAACTTCTGTCAGACTAATACTTATCTATATCTCTAAAGTAGGAATTGAGCTAGACCTGCGAGGTACGCATTAGGGTACCCCATAGAAATTATATTTGTACTTCGTATCTTATACTTGTACTACGGATCTTATACTTGTATTTCGGATCTTCTACTCGTATTACGGAGCATATACTTGTCTTACGGAACTTATACGTGTATTACATAGCATATACTCATCTTATGGATCTTGTAAAAAAACATAGCCCAGGAACATTTATATTTAGGATCTTATACTTGTATGAAATTATTCTTGTATTTAAGATCTTATACTTGTATTCCGGAACTTATTCTTGTATTTCAGATCTTATACTTGTATTCTGGAACTTATTCTTGTATTTTGGATCTTATACTTGTATTTATGAGCATATACTTGTATTACAGATCTTATACTTGTATTACGGAATTTATTCTTGTATTTTAGATCTTATACTTGTATTACGGAACTTATTCTTGTATTACAGAACTTATACTTATATTATTATCGTGCGGAAGTACGTAGGTACCCCTAAATTTCTTAATATGAGTATACGAGTATTACGAGCAGTCTGAGGTACGTCAGGTACATTGAATCTTTACCATATTCATTTCTTTACTCTTATTCTTTATTCGAGTCTTATCATAAGCGTTGGATTGCCTAGACCCCGATGTCACAGATGAGTAGGACATAGCCTGATAAATACCCGAAGGTCTGATGCGATCTTGGGTCTGTGTAGCTACCTGAAAGCGAGAGTGCGAAAGCAGCGGCCGGAGTGTCGTTGCACTAATCGAGAGTCTGCAGAAGTACTAATGTGCGAGGAAACGCGGTCGGAGAGTGTAGTCGCACTAATCGGAGAATGCCAGGAAGTACTGTGAGGAGAGTACTAAAAATTGCTAGTAATCTTGAAGCGATTAAAGAGTCTTGGTCGCACTAATCAAAAGTATCAAAGTACTATACGTGCACCTTACATGCTGAGGTCATATATAAATTCAATATTAAGTGCTTGGCGGTTCTACATTATATGTGATAATGATAAAATATAATCTATTTTTATTAAAATGCAAGAATAATTAGGCCATTCTTAGCCACATTATGTGTTCATGGCATATTACCTTTCATGTTCATGTTCATGTTTTGATTCATTTCGAGTTTCATATCATATTCATGTTTCATGAACACATCTATACATGTTATTTCTATAACATTTCCTTGTTTCATACCTGTACATATGGCATTTCATTTACTTGTACAATATGATGCCTATGTATTCACACATAATTCATGTATTCTTGTCCCTCTATGAATCTATTTTACTTATAAATTGGAATCATTCCAATTGGATCATCCAAACTAAAGTTATGGCATTTTCATGCCAAACTAGTCAATTCTGGAATTTTACACTCGAGGCTGTTTGAAATACCCATTTTCCAGTGTCTTGACTCCATATTTTACATTGGTTCTTTGTACTCCTTTAAAGCTAAGGTGCTAAGGGTTCTCCTCCAACTAGAATCACCAAATGGGCACCGGGACTGTAAGTTATGTCCTAAACAAGCCGGACCTCTATGTTCAAAGCGAGGAGACCGGAAATTGGCTTGAACATAGCCCCACTTTGAGTGAATTTTGGGCCATATAGATTCAGAATTTTAAGGTGCCTATTTTAGGATGTTTGATTCTCCTTGAAGTCTAGTTTAACTAGCAACTTGAATCACTCAAATCGGATCAGAAGCTAGGCAGTTATGGCCAAAATCTGACGCTAGTCAAAACGAAAAGCGAGAGACACTTGTAGTGCAGAATTTGCCACTGCGTTCGGGAATAAGTCACAGCCCTCGAAAGTGCCCGGAATGTGTGTTTCTTCACTTTTTGCATATAGTTCACCCAGCCAACCCAATATAAATACATATCAAAACCACTCCTTATTCATCATGTAATGGTGGTTTAGAACTTCACATACCCTAAACCACAGGTAAAGTCCAAGAACCCATACCAAAGTCCATCATCTTTATACAAAATATAGTATTAAAGAGGATTCCATGCTTATATTAACCAAGCTATAGTTTTCCAACTCAATTTCATTAAAACCTAGGTTAGGATCCAGAGGCGTTCTAACTAAGAAGCACTGGAGTTGGAACTCATAAAATCCTGAAATCCATGTCTGAAACCATAAGATCCTTGCTTTCCATGTAAAATCCATACGAAAATCATAGAAATCCATACCTTTTTGGCCCCTCCTTCTTCCTCTTCCTCTTCTTCCCATAAGCCCTCTTGTTTGGAGACCAAAAATGAGTTATTTTTGTTCTCCCTCCCCTATTTATAATTAAAGTTTCTTATATTTATACTGATATATATTCCTAGGAATTACCGCTGAAACTTAAGTTATTTCTACTTTGGCCTCGATCTTATAAACTTATGACTTTTATGCCCCTTTGACCCGATCACAATTTTGTCCTTATGCTTGTAAAATTTTAGTTTCATAGTTTTTATTTAAATTCATATTTAACTTTATTAAACCCCAAACATGTCAGAAAGCTGTAGGGTATATTTTGGGGTGTTACATCTCTACTTTCATTAAACATGCCAGGCGATAGAAAGTCACTGTTGAAAGAGATGTCACGGGCGCTAGTACAACACCCATGGACCTCAATTGTGATCCATCTTCAAAGATTACCACCACAGAAATCTTGTTGAGGAATTTGATTCGGAGTGCCTCATTTGTTGAGATAGTGGACTCCTTCTATCATACTCGATAGCGATAGGTTCCTTTGGCCCAAAGTGGGGAGCTGCTTCATAATCTCCATCTGCATCTACATGCGTGTTTTCCTTTGAAGTCTTTGGACAAAACTCTCAGCAGCCAGGGATCACAGAATCCTCGGACTTTTCAGCGCAATTTCATAAATCTTATAATCTACAATAGTGAGAGTGCACATGATCCTCTCGGTGGGAGATCTAACTTCCTCAAGTACTCCTTTATAGCTTTTCCAGCTAGTATTGGGCTTTGCTCAGGACTCTTCCATGCGTGTCCATGGAATTCCTCTTTCTCTAAATGTCTTGCCCTGTGTTTTGTCGGGCCTTAGGAGGCCGGTCGGTCTATCGATACTGAGCCATGTCTTGAGATATCCTCGACAAGGGGTTAGTTGGCTCATTTGCAGGTGTGCTCACTTTTGAAAGATTTAGAAACTGATTAAATGGATGTACCGATCTATAGGTTATTGCTCTGGTAAAGCCGCCTACTTGGATGGAGGGTAATCCATCTATTAGGAAAACAAAGACATCCACATCGAGCCAACACATTCTTTCACATATGCATTTTTATCTTTATGCTCTATCTAGAGTCGCTTAAACCTAGCTACGTGCTCCTGCTTGTGACACCCACCTAACACAGCATCTCTTGTTAGGAAAGGGTGTCATGAGGAAATCATAGACTTTAAACGATTAATTGAGGCGGTTCTGAAACATTCTTTAAAATACAAATCATATAATTTAACATATATTACAAAACCATACTATCATACCCCACTATTTGAGGCATTCAAAATATCACTAACATATTATTTACAAATCCTTTTCGTTGTACCAAAAATTTTATATACAACATATTGCTCAGAGTAACACGTTAAATAGACATTGAGGCACCTATCGTTTGAGGACCCTTGATGTTGATGTGGAGATATCTGTTCTCTAGTGGCATAAGTACCTACACGGATAAACACCCGTGCTAAGTGATGAGTCAAAAACTCATTGATTTTTAAATCCATTTTACGACCTCTGTTCTGATATAATTGTTGATTTTTATCTGAGAATTTAAGAGCCTTGCAAATTTATGTTTTCTGCCGGAGTTTTTCTGATAGACTTGGCAATTCCGGCCAAGAAAAAAGATATATATCGAGATCAAGGCAAGGTGTGAACACAAAATCAAGTCGACGAAGTGATCTTGGGACCCGAGAGAAGGTACATTTACTGACGAAGGCGGAGGATGTAGAGAGACGGAGAAAAGCAAAAGGAAAGGATCTTGTCGACATGGTGCGGATGTTGCGGCCTTTGGCGAACAACTCTTGTCGGGAAGCGATGTCGTGACAAGGAATGACTATTTCATAAACTACTGACCCGATGAAGGATTTTCAAGTTGCTGACATGATGACAAGATGGAGATATTAATCGAGAATTCGTGAAAAGGAAGCTGAGTAAAATTGTGAAAGAAGTCTAGGCGATCGAAGGTATTGCGACAAGAGGATTCTTTGGCGAGACGAGAAAGGGATTTCAAAGAAAGATGTGTCTGAGCATCGTTACGTATGTCGCTGACACTAAAAGAAAACAACTGCAGTGCATGATAGATAATTGATGTCACGGCGAGGAATGGTTGTAATGGGCGGAAAGGTCTCCTAAGGAATTTCTTTGTTGTGACAAAATACAAGGCGAAGACACCGGTTGAGGTTGCAACACGATTTCATGTCGCGACATGAAAATAAATTTGAATAAAGCATGTTGCAACTAAGTTTTGACGAGGCTGAATAGCCAAGGTGAAGGCGGCCAATTACATTAGACATACTTTCTAGGTCGCGACCCGGAAATAGAAGAATTTGGATTGAGTAAGCGGTGTAATGATGAGGTTAGACAAAGATTGGGAATTAAAGCGTATAGTCAAAGTCGACCTACCTTTTTGGTTGTGACGAAAGTGCGACAAGGGAAGAAAGCGACCACAGTTCACGACCTAAATTCACGTAATGTGACAAGGAACTAACCATTAAGCGAGTTTAATTCGCCTTTGAATAGCGAAGGAACAAATATGATGGTCTGTGCAACATAAAGGGAAGGCTGTGACGGGAATCAAAGTGGTTAACAACCATTGTGTCTTCCACATGAAAACTGAGTCGTGACCTGGCTTCAGTAAAGGGAAGGACTTGACTGGAATTGATGACATGGGCGGGAATAACCTACAAAATACTTGGAACCCGGAAAAGTTTCGCAACAAGAATCAAAGGGATAGGCAACAACTTAAGTCGCGACAAAAAAACTGGGTCGCGACGACTAGAAAATGAAGAATTTGCAAAGAGATGATCTTGTGGACCCGAGGAAGACATCGGGTTGCGACTCCTGCGCCAAAATAAAACAAAGAAGGTTGTGACAATGATTTGAAGTCATGACCAGACCGCAGAAAGCTCATGGCTTCTGAGCTGTTCGTGACAAACTCTTTTAGGTCGCGACCTGAATAGTGAGCTGGACCATTTAATTTGGGGAAATCCACTTGAAGCCTTCGAATCAGGCCCAATTGCTGGAAATGTAAAAATATGTGTCTTTGCGTTAGGAGAAGCGACTCTTAGAGCAGATCGCCAGAGTTGAAGAAGACTCACTTGTATATTTTGATGATTCAGTTGAATGATTATTTATTTTTTTGTTGCTGAATTTGAACTAACAATCTGTTTTGAATTGTGAAGTTGGATCCGTCGTTCAATCTCTTTTCGATTAATGGAATTAATGAAGTACAGACCAATTTACGGAATTAGGTTCTTTGAGTTCATTATTCTGATTACGATGGACATTCTTGATCAATACTCCATTGTTAGTTGTGATTCGGTATTTGATAAGCACGGCCATTGAATTGAAATACATTGTTAGTTCTAGTCTTTTTTGCATTAATTGGAGAGAATTTCTTGGATTCGAGATTTATTTGATTGATGTGTTCTTGAACTGAATTGTTCCCACTAGTAGTATCGAATACCCTTTCAAGGAATGTATCGTGGTTTGATTTCGGGAGGCCTACAGGTGACACGGGGGTGATTTACAAGAGCTTGGAACATTCAATTTGTGGGTATGTTAGACTACTATTGATGAACTAAAGAGCTATGAGTGTTCACTTTGATAAATTTCCAATTCACTCATAGTTGAAGTTGAAGGGGATTATTTATCAAATTAAATAATCAGAGATTTCACCTTAATCCGATGGAAAGATCTTGATCCTGTGTTAGCTGAGATCTAATTAAGGAAAAGGAAAAACCCGTCGAATCTAAGGAGAGTCATCAACTTGATTTGTAGAGGTTTGCAATGACGGACTTAGGGTGCAAGAATTCTACGAGTCTTAAGAAATGGGTGAAGTATTGAGGAAGAAAATGCGAGAATCTTATTAAGAGTGTTACTGAATACAAAGTAGCGATTAGATCCATGTCTTTGAAAGAAGCGGGGACCTCTAGTATGAATTATGGAAATCAAAATTTGCATTAATAAGCATCAGCCAATCCATATCAAAATCAAGATTGAGAAAATCAATGGATTATAATGCAAAAATTGGTTGTTTCATAGCAGTTCCTTATCAGTGTTCATTTATAGCAGAGAATTGATTTAGTCCAGTTTATTTTATTTGTTTTAATTCAATTTTATTTTAACTAGAGGAATATAATATAGGATTGTCTTGTCTTTTAAATTCCAGCTTTCAAACCATTACAAGGAGGTGCAAATAGTGTGGATCTTGAGTAGTTGGTGAGTTGATTTCAAAGTGCACTAATCTACGAGGGAATGATATCTGGACTTGCATCCAATTTTTACTAATTGTATGACTTGTGCACTTATAGTGTCTTAGACTAAACTCATTTTATAATTTCCAGAACATAAAACAATTTTCTAATTTTCAAACAACTAGCTTCAATTTTGGTCCCACTACAGAGGAATTGTAAGGCTTCAGTAGAGGTGATAAAATTGAGTGGTTTACTCTATACATTAACTAGCAAACACTAAGCATAATGCTTAGTGAGGATCCTTACGCATGGATGACCACTAACCATGATCATCACATTCTAATACTCATACAACTTGCTATGCATATATATACCATATATATATATATATATATATATATATATATATATATATCTTTGTAAAAGTTACAATAATTCCTTGAACTTACCACAGTTAAATGAAATTTAATTCATTATATTTACTCTCTATTATTATATACTACTTCATGTGCTTTATCTACATCAAATTCCATATCATTTTAGTCATAGTATTAATGACCTTCTTAAAGTATTTTCATTTCCATTATATTTAAAAATTACTTCTATGCTTATGATTCATGTTTTATTTATCAATATCAGCTTTATCTCTCTTTTTATGTTTCATGCACATATTTAAAAAAGTGAATCTGTGAGGGGAAAGAAATTTGGCATATACACGAAGGTGCTATCACCTCTGAAACCGGTAATCTCTATCGTAACTGTGTATGACGAGCGAGGGTCTATGTCATCAACGAGCAAGGCCCGACTATATTTGTATGTTGCGGCAACTATATCTAATAAACATACCCATCATCCATCTACCTAGTCATAGCGGACAGTGGTTTTGTCTACGTTTCGGGACATATCCCATATACATGAATAACTAGTGTTATCATGTATGCATATGAGATATTCACTATCCTATATTTTCATCTTCATAAAGAGTACTTTCACACATCTCTTGTCATCATATGAATATATTCTATGCTTCTTTGTAACACCCCAAAATACACCCTAGTCATTTTTAAACATAATTAGGGTATATTATTAGTGCATTTGGAAATTTTTTGTAATTATTATTTTGTTAAGTGAGAAAATTTTAAAAACCCGGAATTTGTACAAGATACAAGGGTAAAATTGTAACTTGTCAAAATGGGACATAAAAGTCATAAGATAAGAAGATTATAGGTTAAAGTGAAATATGCATAACTTGATTTGTAAATGAAAGAGAGATGAGGGACTTAAAAAAAAAAAAAAAGATGGAGGGTCAAAGTGAAAATAAAAGGAAATTAACTCAAATTGGGATAAAACCCATTTAGGTCTCTCATTTGGGCAATTTTTGGGAGAGCAAAACGTAGAGAGGGGGAGAAGAAGAAGAAGAGAAGAGAAGAAGAAGAGGAAGAGGAAGAATAAGCCAAGAAAGGTATGGATTTTTGTACACTAGTATGGATGCTATAATTTTGTATGGAACTTACTAAGTTTTGTATGGATTTTGTATGGATTGTTATGGTTTTGGGTATGAATTTCCTCCTTGAGCTAGGGTGTGAGGGTTAAAGAGTATGAGTACTTGTTGGGAGTATGGAAACTATGATTTGGTATGAATTATTGGACTTTTGGACTTTGGTATGGAAAAAAAAAATCAAACCATAAACCTATTTTTGATGAATTTGGGTCTAAAAGAACCCTACTTGGTATATTGGTTGTGTTTTAGACTTGGGTTGGTTGATTGTAATCCTCAATTGAGGAATATTTGTATTAAAGAAATATTGGGGTTTTAGGGGAGATGCTGTCAAATTTTCTCCAACTTCGGATGGTCATAATTTATTCGTCCGAACTCTTTTTCGGATAGACTCTATGGAAAGCCCTTTGAGTATAGAATCTATCCATATATAGCTTGATAATATTGGAACTCATATTTGGTCCAGAAATCATGAAAAACATTAGGCCCTGCTGGTTTTGCTCGTAGTCACTGTTCATGGAAGACTCCAACTTCAGATGGTCATAATTTCTTCATCCGAATTAGTTTCGGATGTTCTTGGACTTTCTATGGAAAGCCCTTTGAGTCACAAGACCCATACACCATATAATGATAATATTGGGAAGAACCATATTAGGTCCAGAAATCATGAAAAACAATAGGCCCTTCTGGTTCTGCTCATAGACACTGTTCATAGGAAGCCTTCAACTTTGGATAGTCATAATTTCTTGGTCCGAGCTCTGTTTGGGATGTTCTTGGGAGCTATGGAAAGCCCTTTGAGTCTAGAATCCATCCATATATAGATTGATAATATTGGAACTCATATTTGGTCGAATCTGAAAAAGCAGTAGGCCCATACGGTTATGCTTTCGTGATCCTTTGTTCATAGGAAGCATTCAACTTAGGACGGTCATAATTTCTTCGTCCGAACTCCGTTTTGGATGTTCTTGGACTCTAAGGAAAACCCTTTGAGTCTAGAATCCATCCATATATAGCCTGCTGAAATATGAATGGTAGTAAATAGTTCATAAGCATACATGGTAACCGTAGTTATTCATGCATATATTGAGATATGAAAAATGCAAAGATATGAATAAATAATTATAAATATCGCATATGATCACCGGATGACAATAATTATTCAAGAATATGAGATATGCGAACATAAAATACCGTAGTTATGCAGCAGAACTTGGTAGAGGATAGATGGGCATGCCTATTAGGGAAAAACAAAGTCACCATGACTTATGCGATCGATTGGCTCCATTTAGGTCATTACAGCGCCTTCGGACGGCCATTAGATGTAAAATTTAGAAATTCAAAATTACCATGGAAAATGCTTAAAATCGTAATTCGATTCACAAAATGTTATTTCAGTTAAAAATCCAGAATTTATTCTCTAGATCTCGGATGACGAAATGGATTTCACCGTTGGAATCGTCTCACGAAATCTAGCTAGCACGTCAAATTTCGTCGAATTCCAAGACAGTGGAGTTGACACGTTTTTCGAGGCATCACGGTTCGGGGGTCTTTGTAAAAGCAATTTCAATGCGGCAATCATATATGGCAGCATGTACTCATGTGCCATAAGTGGTATGAGTGGATAAATGATGAAAATAAACGTAGAGATAATTAATAGAATGTCAGCGAAAAGGGCGTAATAATGGTCATTTGGAAATTTTTAAGTCACGAAGATAAAATAATAAATAGTTTTTATTCTCAATTAAAGGGAAGACCAAAAGCGTGAATTTGGAGGAGGGACTTACGGTGGCTAATCGCGATTTTCCTTTAGAGAGAGAGACCTTTCTACAAAAATATGTGTGATCAGGCCGTCGACGGTCTTGGGACAAGAAGGAAAGTTTACCTCATGAGAGGGGCAGTAGATGCCGGTTTAAGGAGTTTAGACAAACTCCTTGAGGTGGATTTCTCCTACTTGGGTTTTATTCCTTCTTTAAAAATTGCTTCTGAATGTTTGGTCGAATGAGTAGTGAGGGGCGTTTGATCGATCCCAGGGCCGGAGTGATATGAATTTTGAACACCCGATTGGAGCGGTAGTGACGCCACGGTGATTGGGTTGTTAAATTTGGAAATTTTGTATTAAATCATGTATTGGTTTGGATGAAGTCGGGAATGGCTTGGTTAATTCTTGAGTTCATTTAAGTGAGCAGATGGTTGATTTTTGGGGATATTGCCAAGGGTTTCGCTATTCCGGCCAGTGTTCTCAAAATATATTTTGTGTGAAAATGTGTTTGATCCAGTGATTCAAGTTGAATTGCTCGTGTTTGATCATTAGCCCAAGTGAGCTAATTTTGATGTATGAAATGAGAATTTACATGACATGATTGTGAATTGATTGTTTTGTAAATATATGCATGTTTATATATTTACACATGTAGATGAAGCTGTATTTGGAATTGGCATCACATTACATTATACAGCCAACAGTTTCTCCCCAAGTTATAGGAGTGAGTGCATGAGATGAGTCTAGAGAAAATGGTTCGGAGGGTTGTCTAAAATGTTAAATTATCGGAGGAGTAGTCAAACTAAAAATATCAATGCGTCGGAGGCGGCTTCGAATTGATATCGTCGAGAGGTAGTCGCGAGGTAATATCGATCGTCGGAGCGGCCCCAGTTGATATATACACGCGGAGGGTTGTCCACGAACAAACAAAATAATAATTCTCATACGAGAAGCAGGCGAGTGTGAGAGTCGATGAGGACTCGGTGCGAGATGATGAGTTAGACATTCAAGTAGGATCATGCGTTTGCCCGATGTGTGTTTATTTTGGAACATTGCCTTTGCGGCTTAGGTGAGAGTGGCCCACTTGGGGTGATTCCACTCTTGAGCATTAGCTCACCACTGTCGAGGATATTATTTCTGGTGCGGGGAGAGTGCGAGGGGCGTACCGATCCTAGAGGCGAGGTTGTGAAGCTAGGGTTGTGGCTTTGATGATTTTATGCATGTATTAGAATTCTACAATTTTGATATATGTGTTGTATAAGGTAAATTATTAACTCTTAGAACTATTGGACATAGTTGGTATGTTTACAGGATATTGTTGTGATCTTTGTTTATGGGTCAAAGTGGCGTTTTACTCATGTGATGATATATTGAACATTTGGGACATATTTATACGGGTATTGTATTTGATTAAATTTCGTCTGAAGGCTGCGATTTTCTGAAATGGCGTTAAGGTAACCAGACGTCCACTTATGTCTAGGGTTGACGGGTAGTCAACGGACCTGAGTTTAAATGTCTGTAGATGGTCATTGTCTCGTCTGATGATAACGTGACTGCCGGGCCCTTATAGATAGTCATTGTCCGCGCCAATGATACTTGGCGCCATGGGCCCTTATAGACCCAGCTGTTTCGTTCGGTGGTACAAAGCCTTGAGCCCTTATAGTTTCCTCCTTTATCCACTTCTAAGGTTTATGCATGCATGAACATAAAACAAAATGACTCAATATGACATATGAAAATGATATGATATGATATGATAAGAGAAGCATCATTATGCGATGACAAGTACAAGTTGTGACAAGAATACGAAGCAAAGTGTAAAATGATAAGAAATGAAACATGGTATGATAAGTAAATATGAAATACGATAAGCATGTTTAAATGATATGATATGTTAGATGTGTATGCATGTAGAAGAAGTGTGATGACCCCTTATTAGAGGTCATCTATATAAAGACCTCACTAAGCTATAAGCTAGAAGACGTGTTTCATCCGTATAGGTACGTGATGCAGTAAATGAGAAGTCCGGACACTCCACACGCGAAATCAAGGCCAACACACTACTAGGTGCCCACTAAAGATCTTCGTCTATTTTCAGATATGTTTTGTTTTGTAAACAATGAAATATCAGAATGTCGAACACTTCCATATATGTAGATGATATATTTTGTAATCCGTCATACAGAATATAAGCATAAGCAATGTTTAACATTATACGAATGAACAAGCTTTAAAGGTTATAAGTTTATAAAAAAAATGACACCCTCACTACACCTAAGTGCCGTGCCTGGGGCATCACGCTCTTTATATGGCAACTATACATGTATTATCTTTTCTTCACATGACTAGAATTCATGTCCTTTATTATTCCATTCTATTTATTCCATATTATTTAGCCTTAAATCATGTCTTTTAGGTCAATTTCTTTATCTCACTTAGCTAAGTTATACTGACTTATGTTCACACAAAACCATCTCTACTAATACTTTGGGAGTATATAAGAGACATTTGGATGTCTCAAAATCCTGCAGGAAAGGACATGAAACATTTCCTTAAACAAAAAGTCCGACTTCACTTATTTTCTTGGTACAATGAGTTCAAAATCTCAACATGGTTCCTTCATGTACATTGTTACTCTATGAATATATTTTACTCAGAAATTGGAATCACTCCAATTGAATAATCCAAACTTAAGTTATGACATTTTAATGTCAAACTGGTATGTTTGCCCAATTTACACTAGTAATCGACTATGAGACCCGATTTCAAGAATCTTAACTCCATAGTTTGACACTAGTTCCTTCTACTCATTTGAAGCTACGATGCTAATGGTTCTTCTCAAATTGGAATCATCCAATTTGGAGCACCAAAAATTAAGATATGTCCTTAAACACCTAGAATCGCCTGGCTTAAACACCGCGACCGGTCTTTAGACCCAAATTCAAGTGTCCTTAAGTCATATTAATTCTTTAAGCTCTTCTTGGGAAAATGTGGTTACAGGTCGTAGGTTTCCTCTCAAACTGGAATTTCCTAAATTAGAGTACTCTAGACCAAGTTATGGCTAAATAATTCACTTAGGGTTTTGGGGAAATTTTGACAGCATCTCCCCTAAACCCTAGACATTTTCTTTATACTAAAACTCTTCAATTGAGGACGACAAACCAAATAACAATTATCAACAACACAAACCACAATGAATTAATTCTTCACTTCTCCTCTTGCTCCTTTTTGCCTTCTTCTTCACTTTACTTGTATAAAGAAAAATCCCACCCAAAAAGGAGTGAAAGCAAACTAAATTTTTTGTTCTTCTCCTCCAAAATGTGCCCTAACTTTCTCTCCAAGCCAAAAATGCGAAATCCCCAAATCCTAAGACAAGATGTGGTCTTAAGGCAAATTGTGTAACGTCCCAAAAATAGCCTTCTTGTTTTATTATTTTACTTTATAGTATTTTATGCCATTATTTTATTATTATTCTTTATTATTCTATTTGTTATGTTATTGGTTTCCAGTGATAGAAAAAATTGGATAAGTGAAGTGTAATTAGAATAAGTAGAAGGACTAAAATGCAAGAATGAGAAAAGAAAGTCCAAATGACATAGCCAAACAAGGCCTTGTAATGGATGAGAGAATAAGACTAAAAATTGGTCTTAGAATGAGTATTTTTCACGTTTTGGAAAAGGGAGAGGGCTAGGGTTATGAGTTCTTGAGAAGAGCCATTGTCAGGATTGTTTCATTTGTTCAAAGTTTTGTAAGAAAAGAGAAGAAAAGGAAGGATTAAGGTTTAAAAGAAAGCAAGGTATGGTTTTTCCTTTGATTGTTAGGAAAGTCCTAACTCATTTTCGTTTTTGTGCTTAGGGAGAACCTAACTCTTCCATCTTTGGGTAATTTGTTCTAGAATTGGAGTTGTATTGCCTTGGATTGTTTTTGTTTGGCTTGTGGGGTCTTCAAGACCAAGAAGTGTAAAAAGAGATGTATAGGTTTTGAAGGGAATTACTATCAAAGTTTTTTTCTAAAATCCATGTTTTTGTTTTGGCCATAACTTGGCCTCTTGAACTCCAAATTGGATGATTCCAATTGGATATGGTGCATAAGAATCATGGATGAAAATGTCTAAAAGATATAGAGACCTAAAGCAGTCCAGAAAGAGCAGCTATGTTGGTGTTTCCGAGATGGACCAAAACAGAGTCTAGAACAAGAAAATTTATAGGTTGTGTCATGTTATTGTTTTGGCCATAACTTGGCCTTTAGTCATCCAAATTGAGTGATTTTATTTGGGAAAGAACCCTAAGAGGTAAAACTACAAAAGTATAGAAGGTAGAAGCAAACCTGACCCTAAGTCCCTTGTTTTTGAGATTGAAGTGAAAAATACTGCAGCCACGGGTTATCCTCTATTTTGGTATAGTTTTCGTGTTTCGGGCCATAAGTTGTTGTAATGATCCAAATGAGATGATTCAATTTTTGTTGAAAATAGACTCATGGAGATATTATTTTCAAGTAAGTCATAAAATATGGCCATTTTTCCCATAAATTCTAGTTGAAGGTGTATTTGGTGAAATCAACCATAACCAAACCTTAGCATGCACGACTAATTTTTCTTGTTTGTTATCCGATCAGGATGTATTGTGATGGATCAGGGGCCTGATGATAAAAAACCCCTAAGCAAAAAAATCTGGATTCAAAGAATAGGAGACAAGAATCTAACTCTTTGGGTTTGTTCTTCACATTTCTTTTTTCGTTTCTGTTGTGTTTATTTTGTCATTAAACCTAAAGTGTTGATATAAAATCTGCATGTGTGCTTTTGGTCTGAACTACAATAAATTGGTTCGGGGTGTTACATCAATCCCAAGTGGATTAACATGAAAAGGGAAGGCACACGTATGTTAATGCATGAATCATGTGTACCGAATGTGTATTGTTGTGTATGGTTCTATTGAGCAAAATTAATTGCATGTATGTGTTTAAATTAGTGTTTCCAAATCTGTTAAAGGCTCTCAGAATTGGAAATAAAGGCGTGAAACTCATGTTAAGTGAGCTAAATGAAGAAAAGATCGATTATGGCCAAATGCTGTGATAGTGTTTCTATGAGATCATGTGTAACTTTTGTGTGTAGAATTATTGACTCGGGAATAAATTTGTTTTTAAAATGGGTTAACTTGATAGTTAACATAATGGTAAAGTAGGTATTATTAGTCAGAACTCAGGTTATTATGGAATTCTTGTGAATATAACTAACAACTTTTACTATGACTAATTATTAATGCCCTTAAGAGAATGTTAGTCGTCATATTCGAGTTAGGGATAGATTGATATACTAATAAGGATAAATGTAGCAGTACTGCGAATGATATGTTTTATAGTGACATACCAATCCGTAGCCCAGCGGGACAGTATCGGTAGTGTGCACAAAAATGTAATGTAAAAATAACTAGTCCGTAGCCCAGTGGGACAATACTAAATTATTAAAAGTGTTAAACCGGCCAGCAGCCCAACAGGATCGTGTCGTTGATTCCGTTATCCTCTACACCAAAAATTTCGATTAGATTCATTTTAAGGGCAAATTATTAATAAACGTGTGAATTGAGTTGTGACAAAAATACTAGTATATGCGAGCATGAAAGATGTCAATATCGTTTTTATATGAGATAAAACGAATTTAATGTTAAACTAGTATAAAATGTTATATATATATATATATATATATATATATATATATATATATATATATAAATATTGTATTGATCACATGAGTAGTATGTTACAATGTTGTTCTGGAAAATATGCCGAATGTAGTCGTGGACGAGTAATGTATTACATAATCAATATTATTTATATGTACATATATATGTTGTGTTGATTGTTTGACATGAGAATAGAAACGTAAAGAACCACTAAGCATGAAAATGCTTAGCGCGTTGATTTCTCATGCACAAGTACCATGTAGATAGTGGCAAGACTGAAGACCACCGCGGATAGAGTCACCGTCATACAGTTCGAAGTATACGAAAATGCTCTGTTTCATGCATACCACTTCATTTCATGATATCATGTGATTATTTTTGTGGAAATCAAATATGTTTTTACCATGGATAAATAAGGTGAACTTAAGAATATTTGTAAATGTTTTGGAAAGGCATGGAAAAGGCATGGAATTCGCATTTCAGGTCAATATGTCAGGACTAAATAATACATGGGCCATCTCAAATAATATGATGTATATTTTTCTATACTAATGAATGTATTAGTTATGATATCATGTATCTACATATATGTATGTTTATGAAATGTGTTTTGACAAATGATTTTTATGCGGTCCGTTTTCTGATCCGTTCACTATCGGTCGTGCTCGGGGCGACAAATCGTCTCCAAAATTCTTCTCGCTAATTAGTCCTTCACTTGTATGTCATTCAATCACTTATTAATATTCCACACAACATAATCTTCTTACACAATGTCCTTTCTTTGGTCCCACTCGACAAATTACAATTTTATCTTTTAAACTTCTTTAAAAATCCCAGTTATGCCCTTTTTCACCTGTAGCATTTAATTTTCTGAAAAATACAAATTTTACTTTAAATTGTAATAAGCTACTAGGGTATAATTTGAAGTGTTACATGAACTCATCTTACTGCCTGAATAGATGCATCGTCTACCTCTCATCACTCTGCGCTTTCGCATAACTTTGTAAAGATATTTCAACATAGATTGTAGAACCGTAATCAATCTACCATGTGTTATGATTAACATTAACTATATTAGATTCATACGTAATAAATGTAAAATCGAATACCTTTTCTCACAAGCTAGATCTTAAATTTTGAGCGGTCCTTCATGTGTCCATTCTTCTTATAGACAAAACACTTTGACCCTTTCTTTATGCTTGGTTGTTTAAAAATATTTCATTTTCTTTTAGCTTGATCCTTCATTTTCTTTATAGAAGTGGTCAAGTTAACCTTTTTCGCCTTCTTTCATCATCAACGTTCCCTCCTCTTACACACACATGGTTAACAATTCATTAATTGACTATTTATCCTTATGTGTGTTGGGGCAGAGTGTTCAATATAAAATGAACAAGGAAAGTTTTTGACATGTAAAAATATTATTATTGCAAGAAACTATAAACAATTTTAAAGAACAATATTATTATTCACTTAATTTAACAAGTAAAAATTATATACATGCTAATAATCATAATAAATTCGAATCTAATCACTGCAATTCAATATAGAATTGGCTACAATTAAATTAGAACATCAACCAAGCATATAGCTTAGTGCTCGAGTGTGTGCTAGTTGAATTCAAGGATTAGAGTTCAACTCCTGTAAACATCACACTTTCATTAATTATAGGTAACTTTAATCCTTGTAAATCTGTATAAAATAAACCAGTGTTAAAATATTAACATGTGGGTCCCTTGAGGGACAAAATTTTGAAACCAATGACTAACCATATCTAAATAGAGGATTGGGTATCCCTATAGCCAAACAGTAAAGGGGCATCAAGCCATCCTGCCAGCCTAAACATGCCATCGCTATCCCCCTCGCATCTAAATAAATACCTGGCTATCCAAACATGGATCGTTATCCTTGCATCTAATTAATGCTGTAAACTCAAGCCAAATAGGGCTATCCAAACAAGCACTAGATAACTCAGAAATCTAAACAGCCTCGTTAACCAAATAGGGCAAAGACATCCCTACAATTTGGTATAAATAATGCCATAGTGGTTATATAACAATAACCAAACATGTAGCCTAATGGTAGAGCACTTGCATGAACAACTTATGGTCACGTCACGCGTTTCAAAAACCCTTATAATAATTTTTTTTTTTTTTTACTGCTTGATGATGCTTTTTTCAACCTGAATCACCGGGAGCTGCAGGGCTGGCCGACCCGATTGTCATGGCCGGGATGTGATGTCGAATTGTCGAGGCCGATAAGATCACGGGCCGTTGTCATTGACTGTGCCTGATGTGGCACTCCTCGCAAGAAGAAAGCAGCATGGGTTTCATGGCCGCGCCTCGAGGTCGTCCGATGCCTGCCGGGCTTCTTTCCGAGAGAAGGAGAATGTTTATATTGCTTAGTACTGACCGCCCCCGAATGAGCCGCATCTTCACCGATAGGTGGCTTGTATTTATAAAGGATGATCGTCTCACGACCAGGAGTCCTTCCTATCGAGGATATGTTTCATATCAGTTAGCCTTAGATTTAGCAACTGGGATTAGTCAAGGGAGTTTATTCTTGGGATAATCCTCCTTCTTTATCGAGGATTCTATCTAACCCGCCTTTCTATTACTTTTCCTTCCTTTATAATGTGTGACTTGATCGGGACGAATAGGTTATCTCAGGAATATTCCCATCTTCCGTTATCGGGAAGGACTTGGGCTCGACCGTCGAATACTTTCGGCCTCCCTTATTTTTCCAAATCCATACAAATAATGAGCCTGACCTCCGCTTCTCGGGGGTCGCTATGGAGGACACTACAGGCACGGCCCCACGGGTTTACCTGGCCAAGAGCGGATACTTCGTCCACCCATATCCCCACTGGGCCGCCCCACCAGGAAACGGAATGCGGGCAATGTAATTGCTCAGTGCCGATCGCCATTTCCGCGCGGTCCATTCTGATGCAGCCTTTGGCCGCCGCTCATTAGCCTGATATTAATAATGACCTTCTGCTTCGCGCCGTCTTCTCTCGCTTTGACGACTCTTCGGCTACTTTCCTCCGTCTCTTAACCTCTATCTATTCAAGGCCAGGCTTCGCTACCTTCCCGATTTTCGCTGGGTCCCGGGGCTTAGCCGGTGTTTCTCGTTTATACCGCCTGCTTTTACGACACGGCCCGACCGCTTCTTCATCTTTGCGCATCCATGCTAAATTCCTCAAGGATGTCGACTCGATCTAAATAGGAAGTCCCCAATCGCTTGATACCGCATCCCCTGTGATGCTCGCGCCTCCCTCCCTTTCGGGTAAAGGCAAAAGGAAAATAAACCCATCAAATATCCTAAGGGCCTGATTTCCTCAAAGTTGTCGTCACGCGCCATGAAAGTGGGACCGAGGTCGCCCTTCATACGAAGCCGATTTTTGCCAACGATACCGGCCTCTTCCTCGCGTTCGCAGGTGTGTGGTTCCTAATTTTGACTCGTTACGCTACCTCCGCGTCTCTAATGGTATGTGTTTTTTCGAGGTCGATTTGATAACCCGCCTCCGCTTTCCACCGCACTTTCATCAAACAAGTTCTTCGCATTTATCCGCTCTTCCCAACCGCCCTAATGGTCAGCATTTTAGTAGGCTCACGTCTTTTTAGAGACAGGGACTTCGCTCCTAACGTGAAGGCTTCGCTCTCCCGTGATCTTTTAATTCGACGGCTACCGCCGAGGGTTTATTTATTTCCTCGACGTCCCGGGAGCTCCCTTCTATGATTTTTGACCTCTCTTCTTCTCATAGACATGGAAAGTTCGATATTTTCGCCGCCCCAACCGGGAGTACAACTCTTTGTAATGCGGAAGACACCCTAGCGCACTGCAACGTGGGAGCGCCCTCGATAACCTTCGTGAGTATCCTCCCTTACCTTTGGTTTAATTCATCTATGTCAGTTGAATACTCTAATCTTAGGTTTCTGTATTTTCTTTGCATGCCTGGCCTCGAGCTTAATGACGGCATATCACGCCGCTTCGCTGATCGAATGCTCCGCTCGCCCTATATGCGTGAGCTAAGGCCTGGATGTCCTCAGCTCATCCTATTCAAGTCCTCAAAATCTTCGCTTTAGTACCTCGCCTCCCCACTGAGTTTTCTTCTGCCCATTGTATCGCTTAATTCCGAGGTGAGATCTTAAATATCCGGGAAGGGATATCTCGAAAACCTCAGAGTTCAAAGAGGAGGAAAACAAATTCCCAAGAGGATCGCCCACCCAACAAAGTTCGTGAGATTGTAAGCACCTTCAAGTCCCCTCATCCAAAGGCCCGAGCGGCCTCGTCTCTGCTGGGCCGAGATTCGGTTCTTGTTCGCTTCCTCTTCCGAGCCCATCGCAGGTGGGGAATCCTCGCCGCAGGGCGCGATCACCACAAGGCGCTACCATAACTATAGTGGCACGCCCTCAGACTCGCTGGCCATCCCCGGGAAGGTGGCCGAAGTCGAGAGAAAGAAAACAAAATCGGGTTGGGATGGCCAAAGATTCGTTATCTAATGCCGACTTTCATTGGTACGCTTCATCCATCCTCAATGATTCGATATCGGTGAGATCAAAGGAGTTGCCGCTGATGAGGCTTTCGCCTGGCTTCCTTCGTGGACGGTTTCCGTAGTTTAAAATTATGCTAACTCTCCATTTGGCCGCCGAAGTTCTAATTCGCTCGTTTCAGCCGCCACTCATTTCCAGCGGCTCGGGCCGAAAAGCCAACCTAATGAGAAATGATGTAAGGATCGCTCGAATTTATAAGGCGAAAGTGACTTCTTCACTTCGAGCGGACGAAGCCGCGTGGACGAAAAGATTTTTGGTCTCAAGAAATGTAGACTTACGCCGCGATTCGCATACTTCGTCTGGCCAGATCTAGCCGAAAGTAAAGGAAGGCGAGGTCCCAGTAGCTGACGACCGCCGAGGAGAGCTTCGAGAGGTTCAAGACGGTTCTCGTGCTCTCGCATTTTATGATTCGTCGAGGCTCGTGGAGAGGGGCCGCACCGCCCCGCAGTGAGCCTGTAATCAAGCTGGGGGAGGAACTCATCATTTCGGGCGAACAACGGATCCGTGAACAGTTGCGCTGGCCACCATGGCTCGACGAATGGAGAAACAAACTTGAAATGGCTCGTCAGTGGAGATTTCCGAGGGCAAGGTATCATTTGAGATCAATCGACATGAGTCCTCCGCCGCGGATTTATCAGACACTTAAGAGAGGAGTGTCGCGATTATGCACCGAACTCGCTCATACGAGGATATGGTCGCTCAGAGGACGAGGTCATTAGCAATCATGGACCAGCCGGTGCTCAGCTGGCTTCTCGGATGGCTTGCTTTTTCAGCCAGTAAAGCCGCTCGCGTACTCGAGCCTGATTTCCGACTTCGACCTCCCAAGCGATGGAGAGAGGTGAGGAATCTTTGCACAAACGAATCCCAGAGCCTGGGCATTTCATGCCGAGGCCCCTTCATTCTTCTTCGCCCGATACTACATCCGAGGCTCGGCTTCGCTAACCAATTTTTTGTTGCACTGGGCCTACTTGATACTCGACATCCCAAGACTTCATCATTTTTTTTTCGTTAGACCTCGGGGCCTACTGTATTAACCTTCTTACGGATACTCGCCCCGGGAATTCCTATGTTATTTCGCTTCTTTTCCAATCGCATTTTATCCGAGTCGAGGATCATGTAAATTTAGTCTCGCATCGCCTTAACCTTTTGTAGATCGTCGGCCCCCAAATGCAATGGCTCGGCTACGCTGACGGTGCAGATGGAACTATTGGTTCGGGGCCCGTGGCCCCCGCCGTCCCGAATTCGCGATTGGCTGAATTGCCTTTTCATTCACGTGCCCTATTTGAGTTCGTCAAGGCCAGGGTTTGCCAGTGTATGTGGTCGATTAGAGCTTGATTATACATGTCGAAAGGAGAGTGTCTCATGAGCTTGTCACAGGGAATAGTAAGGAGGAGCCCGGTCTGTCAGTACAAAGGAAGTGGCCTGCCCTTATGTATAGTAGAGCTCGCTTACCCGTGATGGTTAAGAACTCGGGTTAATGAGATTTGTAGGAGGAACCCGCCTCGCTTCAGAAAAGATGCAGAAGCGGCCTGGCCTGATGATAGATGGTGTCATTCTACCAGTGTTGGAAGTGGAGCTCGCCAATGATATTTGTAGGAGGAGCCCGCCCGCTTAGCATGCAGAAGCGGCTCGCCCCGACAGATAGTAGAGCTCTTCGCCCGTGGCCGGGGCGGGAGAGCTCGCCAATGAGATTTCAGTAGGAGGAAGCCCATCCGCAGGAAGCATGCTGAGGGGCCTGCCCGAAGATAGCAGGAGCTCGGTCCCGCCTGCCAAGGGAGAGCCTGCCAATGAGATTTGCAAAGAGGGCTCACTCAAGCCAGAGGCCAAAAAGAAGGCTCGTCCCGATAAATAGCAGAGCCTGGGCCTCGCCCGTGGCCGGGCGGAGCCTGCCACGAGATTTTTATGGCGGTTCTCATCCGCTTCAAGTGCCAAATGCCGGCAGGCTCCGCCCCGGAAGATAGCAGAGCTCGTCTACCGTGTTGAAGGGAGAGCTCACAATGAGATTTAGGAGGGAGCCCGTCTGCTTCGAGGTATGTAGCGGCTCGCCCCGATAAATGCGAGGAGCTCGCTCGCCTCGTGTCAAGGGTACGCCCCGGAGCAAATAGTAGGAGCTCGCTCGCCAGGCCGGGCGAGAGTCACAGATTTTTTGCAGGAGGAGCCCGTCCGCTTCGAGGTATGAAGGGCTCGCCCCGACAATAGTAGGAGCTCGCCCGTCGTGCTGGGCGGAGAGTCACAATGAGATTTGCGGAGGAGTCCGCCTGGTTAGAAAATGCAGCGGCTCGCCCCGAGCAATAGTAGGAGCCGCTCGCTCGTGTTGAAGGGAAGAGCTTGCCAATGATTGCGGTGAAGGAGCCCGCCTGCTTATAAAAAGCAAAGAAGGGCTATTTTGACAGATAAGGGGGAGCTCGTCTACCCGTGCTGGGAAGGGAGAGCTCAATGAGATTGCAGGAGGAGCCCGTCTGCTTCAGAGGCGCAGAAGCTGCTCGCCCCGAGCAAATAGTAGGAGCTCGTCTCATTCCGTGTTAGTGGAGAGCTCGCTAATGAGATTTTATAGGAGGAGCCCGTCATTCAGGTACAGTAGAAGGGCTCGCCCCATAAATAAGAGCTCGTCTCGCCCGTGTGGCCGGGCGGGAGAGCTCACACGAGATTCACGGGAGGAGCCCACTCGGTCAGGTACGTAGAAGGGCCTTGCCCCGATAAATAAGTAGGAGCCTGGTCTCCGCCCCGTGCCAAGGGAGAGCCTGGGCCCTTATAAATAGCAGGAGCTCGCCCGCCCCAGGCCGGGCGGAGAGCCTGCCAATGAGATTTTGCAGGGAGGAGCCCGTCCGTTCAGGTACAGCAGAAGGGCCTGGGCCCCGACAAATAGTAGGAGCTCGGCCTCGCCTATGCCGAGGGGAGAGCTCAATGATCTGCAGGGAGGAGTCCGTCTCGTCATAGCATGCAGAAGTGGCTTGCCTGGAGCAATGCGAGGGAGCTCGGCTCGCCGTGTCAAGGAAGAGCTCAATGATTTCAGAGGAGGAGCCCGCCTGCTTGGAGGTACGTAGAAGGGCTAGTTTCGATGTATGCTGGAGCCGCCCGCCTTGCCGGGGCGGGAGAGCCTGGCCAACGAGATTTGTAAGGAGGAGCCCAGATGTTCAGAAGTACGCAGCGGCTCGCCCCCGACAAATAGCAGGAGCTCGCCCCGTCAGCCAGCGGAGAGCCTGGGCAATGATTTTCGTAAGGAGGAGCCCGTCTGCTTGAGGCAGAAGGGCTCGCCTCGATCAGTAGGAGCTCGTCTCGGGGTCGTGGCCAAGGAGCTCGCCAATGAGATTTTTAGGAGGAGCCCGCCCGCTTCGGGCGCGCAGGCGGTCACCTGGCTAGGGGACAGTGTGAGCCTGCCCGCTCTCGTGTCAAGGGAGAGCTCAATGAGATTTGCAGGAGGAGCCCGTCTGCTTCGAGGTACGTGAGAAGGGCTCGCCCCGATAAATAGTAGGAGCTCGTCTCGTCGTGCCGCGGAGAGCCTGCCTCTCGATAAATAAGTAGGAGCTCCTCTCTCGCCCGTACTGGGCGGAGCTATTAACAGATTTGAGGGAGGCCCGCCTGCTTGGAAGTACCGAGAAGCGCTCGCCCCGACACAGTAGGAGCTCGTCATTCGTATAGCGGAGAGCTCGCCAATGAGATTTGTAGGAGTAAATTGGCTCGCTTCATAGTGAGACAGAGAAGGCTCGCCCTGACAAATAGTAGAGCTCGTCTCGTCTCGTGCTAGTGGAGAGCTCTGCCAATGAGATTTGTAGGAGGAGCCCGCCTCGTCAGGTACGTAGCGGCTAGTCTCGATTGCATGGGAGCCTCCGTCTCGCCCGTGCCGAAGGGAGCTCACCAGATTCAGTGATGGCTCCATCCGCTTCAAGTACAAGCCGAGGGGCCTCGCCTCCGGAAGATAGCAGGAGCCTGCCCGCCCGTGCGAAGGGAGAGCTCGCCAATGAGATTGTAGGATGGTCCCGGCCCGTTCGAGGTAAAGCAGGCGGCCTGCCCCGATAAATAGCAGGAGCTCGTCACTCGTGCCGCGTGAGAGCCCGCCCCGATAGCACAAGTAGAGCTCGCCTACCCGTACGGGCGGAGAGCCTGGCCAATGATTCAGGAGGAGCCCACTGCTTGAGGCGTAGAAGGGCCTGGCCTACAATAAGAGGAGTCAGTCCCGCTGTTGAAGGGAGAGCTCACAATGAGATTCTTCAGAGGAGGAGTCCGGCCTACTGCAGTACGTGAGAAGCGGCCTGGCCCCGACAAATAGTAGGAGCTCGTCCGCCTATGTCATGGGAGAGCTCTGGCCAATGAGGATTTCAGAGGAGGAGCCCGTCTGCCTGGAGGCTGCAGGGGCGCTGCCCCACAGAGTAAAGGGGAGCTCGTCGCCTCGCGCTGCGGAGAGCCTGGCCAATGATTGCAGGATGGTTTCCCGGTCTGCTTCAGAGTACGTGAGAAGGGCCTGCTCGACAAACAGTGCATTTGCCCGGGCTCGTGTCGGGCCGGGAGAGCCACAACAGATTTTCGTAGGGAGGAGCCCATTCCTCGTTTCGAGGGTACGTAGTGGCTCGCCCCCGAGCAATAAGAGCTTGGGCTCATCAGGTCAAGGGGAGAGCCTGCCAATGAGAGATGAGGTAGAAGCCCTTCGTTTGGTGCGCGCAGAAGGGGCCTGCCTTGGAGCAATAAGAGGGAGCCTCGCCCGCCTGTGGCCGAAGGGGAGAGCCTGCCAATGAGATTTCAGGGAGGAGCCTGGCCTGCTCGAGGCACAGAGTGGGCTCGTCCCGGAGCAACAAGCAGGAAACCACCGCCTGCGGCCGCGGGAGAGCCTGCCTCGAGGGGCCAGTAGGAGGCCGTCCCGCTCTGCAGGCCGGCGGGAGAGCTCTGCCACCGAGATTTACAGAGGCCTGGCCTGCTTCGAGGTACGTGAGGAAGGCTCGTCCCGAGCAAATGCAGGAGCCTGTCGCCTCGTCAAGGGAGGAGCTCACAATGAGATTTCAGGGAGGATGTCCGTCGTTAGCATGCAGAAGCGGCCTGGCCCCGATAAATAGTGAGGAGTCATTCCTCGCTCGTGTTAAAGGGAGAGCTCAATGAGATTTCAGAGAGGAGCCCGTCTCGTCTGAGGTACGTGGCGGCTGGGCCTGACAGATAAGGGGAGCTCGTCTCGCTCGTGCCGGGGCGGAGAGCTCAAGCCAATGAGATGGCGACGAGCCTCCATCCTGCTTTGGGGCACAGTGAGGGGCTCGCTCCAAGATAGTGGAGCTCATTCCGCCTCAGCTAAAGGAGCTCACAATGAGATTTCCAGTAGGAGGAGCCTGGGCCTGCTTCGAGGTACGTGAGGAAGCGGCTCGGCCCTAATACCGCAGGGAGCCTGTCATCAGGTCAAGGGAGAGCTCGCCCATAACAGTAGGAGCTCGGTTCCGCCCAGGCCGAAGGGAGAGCCTGGCCATGATTCAGAGTGGCGGTCTGGCCTCGTTTGGAGGCACAGAGAAGGGCCTGCCTCTCGATACAGTGAGGGGCTCGTCTCGCCCCGTAAGCCAAGGAGAGCTCAATGAGATTTGCTGGGAGTGAGTCCGTCTGCTTCATAGCATGCAGAAGGGCTCGCCCCGATGTCAGTAGGAGCTCGTCTGCCTGCGGTTGAAGGGAGAGCCACAATGAGATTGTAGGGAGGAGCCCGGCCTGCCTGAGGTACGTAGAAGCGGCTAGTCTCGATGTGATGGGAGCTCGCCCGCGTGTGTCATGGAGAGCTCGGCTAATGTGAGATTAGTAGTGGAGGGAGCCTGCCTCGTTTTGTAGCATTGCAGAAGCGGTCGCCTGGAGAATAAGTAGAGAGCTCTGCCTCGCCTGTGTCAAGGGAGAGCTCACACGAGATTTCAGTAGGAGGAGCCCGTCCCAGTTCGAGGTGTACGTAGAAGGCCTGGCCCTCGGAGCAATAAGTAGGAGCCTCGTCCGCCTCGTGCCGGGCGGGAGAGCTCAATGAGATTTTTGGGGAGAAGCCCGCCCGTTCGAGGTACAAAAGAGAAGCGGCCTGCTCGATAAACGTAGGAGCTCGCCTCGCCCGTGCTCAGCGGGAGAGCTCACAATGTAGAGATTTGTAGGAGGGAGTCCGTCAGCCAGAGGCTGCAGCAGCGGCCTGGCCCCGATAAAAGCAGGAGATCATCTCGCCTGTGCCGAAGGGAGAGCCTGGCCAATGATTGTAGGAGGAGCCCGCTCACAGGTACGTGAGAAGTGGCTAGTTCTGACACAGAATGTGGGAGCTCGTCATTCGTGTTATGGGAGAGCTCAATGATTTTAGGGAGGGAGGAGCCTGATTCCGTTCAGAAGACAAAGCAGCGGCTTGGCCTCCATAAATAGTAGAGCCTGGTCCGTCAGGCCAAGGGGGAGAGCCTGGCCAATGAGATTCAGGTAGGGAGGAGTCCCGTCTGCCTGGGAGGTACGCAGAAGCGGCCTGGCCCCGAAGATAAAGAGGAGCCTGGGCCCGCCTATGCTGAAGGGAGAGCTCACACGAGATTTTCAGACGGAGGGAGCCCGTCCCGTTTGTGTACTGCAGGCGGTCCCGCCCCGGAGCAATAGTAGGAGCCTCGTCTCGTCGTGGTTGCTGAGAGCTCTGTCACGAGATTTGTAGGGATGAGCCCGTCTGTTTGTAGTACAGAGAAGGGCTCGTCCTGATAAATAGTAGGAGCTCGTCTGCCTGTGTTGAAGGGAGAGCTTGTCCTGATAAATAAGAGTGCCTGGGCTCCCGCCTCGCGCCGAAGCACCACAACGAGATTTTCAGAGTGAGGGAGAGCCTGCCCGCTCGAGGTACAGAGAAGGGCTCGCCTGATAAATAGTAGAGCTCGTCTCCCGTGCTGAAGGGAGAGTCATTAATGAGATGCCAGGAGGAGCCCGTCTGCTCAGAAAATGAGAAGTGGCCTGCCCCTGATAGCTGCAGGAGTCTGGTCTGGCTCGTGTCAAGGGGGAGCTCGCCAATGAGATTGTGAGAGGAGCCTGCCCTGCTTCGAGGTGAGCAGAGAAGCGGCCTGCCCCGAGCAATAAGTAGGAGCTCGTCGCTCGTGTTGGAAGCGGAGAGCTCGCAACAGAGATTTGCAGGAGGAGCCCGTCGTCTGAGGCGCGGGCGGCTTCGCCCGGGTAGCCGCAGGAGCTCGCCCGCCCTGTGGCCGGCGCGGGAGAGCTCACGAGCGAAAGCAACCGGGCTTATGGCGCTGCGGCCGCAGATCGTGTGAAAGACCGCTGGTGTGAGAATCCATCTTATGCGGGGAGAGACGCTCGTATGAAGAGCGCTTTGCGAGAGGAGCCGCTTTCGTGTCCTTCTTCGCTATCGAAGGCTACAACCGCTTTTAATGCTGGACATGGGAATTTGAACGGTTGTGTATGCTTCGGTGCTCTGTGGGGTCAGGGTTCTGTGGTCCTCTCGTGCCTTACTAAGATTTCGTCCATACCGGGCGGATGAAGTTTGTAGAAGATGAACAAGCCATGTCTACGCCTCGGCTTGGGTTCTCCGACGCTCCGGATCTAAGCCAATTTCTCCGCGTGAGCTGTGGTTTTTCCCTAAAGCTCCCTTGATGGGAGTTATGCTATTCCCTTAGCCTGGCTAGAATGCGCCCTATGGGTGTGATGGTGCATCCCTTGCCCTCACCTCGCTCTCTTTCTTCCCTTCCTCTCTCACACTCTCTCCCTTTCTTTCTTTCTTCTTTCTATCTCCACGCTTCTCATCCGCTCTTCTTTCTCTCCTCCGTCCCATCTTTTTCTCCTCTTCTTGTCTTTTCATTATGTCTTTCTCCTTGTCTCCTTCCCCTCTTTTTTTTGTTTTTTCTTTTTTCGAGGGTATCGCTTGTACCGAGTGCATCGAGGAACCGGGGCTTAGACAAGGTATCGAGGGAATTGCTTGCATTTCTATGCTTTTTATGATGTAATCACATACCACATTATCCAGAATCATGACTCAAATAGACGACTTTATTTCGTGGAATTTTCCATTGTATATGTATTTATTTATTTATTTATTTATTTTTTTAACATGCCCAACCGCTTCGAGACATCCGAATAGAAACATCGTTGCTCGCCCACTCGTCACCTAGAAATCATAAGGCCTTATTACGAACTCGGTGCCTCATCGATAAAGCGCTTAAGATGTCTGCATCCCATGCGGTGTCGTAAGATTTTTCTCCTTCCTCCAAGCCGAGTCTATAATCATTCCCCATTCGACGACCGAGATATAATATATGGGCCCTCCCACTGTGACCTAGCTCCTATGTGCCGGATTTTCCTCGCGGCAAGAGCTTTCAAGACCAAATCCCCCACGTAACTTCGCCCGACTCTTCATTGCAGCGCTCACTGTCTTCCTTTCGTATTCCTCTCTCAGACGACCGGGCTGAACCCGCCACTCTTCTCGCCCAGAGCTCTGTTCAAACGCAGGCCTCGCTTTTGTTCCTCCGAGGCTAGCTCACTGGAGACTTTACCTAACTTCAATAGGGCTACCGCTTCCGTGCCAAAAGCCAGTGGCAAATGGAGTCTCCCTAAGTTGTCGACTCGTGTCGTCCCATAAGCTCCACAAGACTCAGGAGGTATTCGACCTTAATCCTCCTTCACTCTTCCACTTGGTTTTCAGGCTACTCAGGGTTCCCTTGGATTGTGACTCATTGTCTTATCTGATTATGGGGCGAGTCAAGGATTTATCAGTAATTTTAACTCCGAGCTCAAATATTAAAAAGTCCCCTCGAATTTTCATAAGTATCAAACTCGTTTTTTCATATTCGAGACCAAGGCTCTTGACACCGGACCGCATATCTAACGCCGCTATACGGTTATGATCTTCCGCTCAGGATTGTGGCTAAGGGCTACCACCCCCACTCGTGAAATAATCTACCGCCACGATTATAAATTTACATCGCTCTCGCCACGGGCAAGGGCCCCACATGTCCAACCCCACCGCCGGTGGGCGGCCGTATCGTGATCGCATGTCGAGGCTCGCCGGGAGGCTTGATATTTAATGTTCTCGGCGCGTGATTCTCGCATCTTTCAATTCGTGCCGTCAGATTCGGTATCAGGCCAATAAAAGATCCCCGCTCAAAACTTTCCCCCGCCAACAATGTTCGAGAGCTCGATATGGTTCCCCGTATATGCCTTCTGGTGGCACTTCCTCTCTCTCTTAGCACGTATCTGTCTTCTCCCGCGATGCATTTTAGAAAGGCGTGAAGAATCCTCGCTTGCGAGGCTTCCCTCAGGATCGTAAACCCCGAGATCTCACTCTTATCTTACCCGTCCTTCGGGGTCGTCCTGCAAGGTTCCGTTATTAATATATCCCAAACAGTGGTCCATCCAAGCCAGTACCTGACCCTTACTAGGCTTAATACTACTATGCCATAAGGGTCACTTCGGAGGGCTCTGGGCGAGGTATTCGACAAGGCCATTCCCAATGTCTTCCCTCAGGCCGTGAGCCTGCCATAAAGCTGCCTATGACGGAATTCTCCGCCTGGGACGAGATTGGATCCAACTGATGCAAACTTTTTTAATAACTCACTGACTCATAATATATAGAATCATCTTCTCACCTGGGCCTCAGAGTGTGTCTTCAATCTGCCTCGACCACCACTGGGAGTCGCGATGGACTTAACCCATCGAATTTAACGAATGAGCGAGATTGAGGCTCGCTATTACGGCCGTATTCTACTCGCTGGTTGAGTGCGAAACCCAAACCCGAAGTGCATACTAATGTCTATACCCTCCGTGAGGTCGATTAACCCGCCTCCGCTTCTCAAGGCACGGGAGGCTCCATCCACGTAGAGCTTCCATATTTGGGAGGTCGTCTTGATCGCGGGCTCCTGGCAAGCTCTACTCTGGCTGTAATTCCATGATGAAATCCGGCTAGGATCCGCCCTTTTATGGTCGTTGGCCACCGACGTCGACCCGCCGCTCTATGGCCCATTTCATCAACCTCCTGCACCGCCGCGCAACACCTCGCCTACGTGGGTATCTTACGACTTCTATGGTGCGAAACCGGAAATAAGACGGCTCCGTTAAGGGCCACCGCAGCCAGATAATTTTTCCATTTTCGATACCTCACTGGCCTTCAGCTTCACCGCAGAGGGACGTGTCGCATTTCGCTGTCCGCAGCACCGCGCTAGTTGAAAACTGGAGCACGCTTAAATACAATGTGAGGAGTTCTCCTTCATCTGGCCACAACGGTGGTTGCAGCCTAAGTATGTTTTTCATAGTTACAAACGCTTCACATTTCATCCCATCAAAGGTTTTCTTCAAAACTTTTCGAAGAAAGGTCGTACTTGTCATCAGCCTCGACACGACCTGACTTAGTCGCATCCTCCCCGCGACCGGCTGTACTTCCTTTATCCCCCATGGTGATGGCATGTCAAGCAATGCTTTTATTTTATCCTCGGATTTGTTTAATTTCCCGTGGGCGATCAGTGTCTTAAATTTTCTCACTGACACGCCGATGTACGATTTCACTGATTCAGCCATGTTATAACCTCGTGATCTCGAACGCTCCTTGAGAGGTGAGCGATGTGGATAACGGCCGTAGCTTAATTTCGATTAGCATGTCGTCGGCGTATACTTCCATCGCCGCGACCGCTTTCAAACATCCTGCCTACTAACTCGTAGCGTCGCTCGCATTCGGAAGCCCAAACCCAGACAATTCGATAACAATAGTTCCTCAGGCAAGTGATTTAATGACGCCTTTCTCCCGTCACGGTCCACGCTTATCCGTTATAACTGAGATCGTGATCCAGAAGCTAAGGAGTCATGGCCCGTGGCATCTACGATAAGGTCGATCCGGTAGGGGAAGTCATTCTTGGGCATGGTCATTTATATCTATGAAATCACCTGCAGCCGCCATTTGCCATTTGCTTTCGACGAAAGCACAACATCAAGCCAACCACTCGGTATTCTACCCGACGCCCGCCGTATGGTTTCGCCGACCTCTCTGCCGATGGCCTATTTCTCTCGGTGCGAAACTTCGCTATTTAACCCATTGAGAGATGGGTTGCGTTTAGTTTACGAGTGATGATCAGCGGGTCGATGCCACTACGCCACCGTCTACGAAGATGTCCCCTGCTCTCGGCCTTAAGAATCGAGGAGGCCTCGAGGCCTTCGCTAATTCGCTGGGAGCCTATATAGGCAAGACGCCTCCTGTCGCCATCCAATGTTATCGGTTCCACTTCCGAGGGTTTCGCCGAGCGAACACTTCATCACGCATATCAAGCTCACCCATGCTCACATTGTCGGATCGTTGTTTACAGGCGTAAAGATTCTCGCGCACTCGCCGATCTCTCGAACCGCCCCAACACCGCTTCATCGTCAGAATTTGATTACCGTGGTATGCCGAGGGGATGGCTTTTATCGCCGGAGCGGTGGGCCCGCCAAAGAATATACAGGCCGGTCATGGCGCTCCATCACTAGAGAAACCTTGCCGCCGCCGCCGCCGCGCTCCCGCCGCACCGCTGGATCGATCCCAATGGTAACACCTTTCTCCCGAAAAACCCACGAGACGTGTTGACAAAGTTCCCAGCTTTCTCTTCCACCCCATTTTGTCGGCGTCGATGCAAAATGATGTCTACCGAGCTCCCGCTGTTCACTAGACCATGGACCGTCAGACTCGGGCCACACCGCGCTGATACTGGGGCTGGTCGTCACGGGGGTGCCGACACTTTCCAAGTCCTGAAGCCTGAGAATGTGATAGTAGTGTCACTCGCAGATTTTAGATACTCGACCGTACCTCCCCCATGTCTCGGCCGATCTTATGCCGCGCAAGCTGGCCTTCCGAGCCTAACCAGATCCTCCTCTCCAAATAATCCTCCCCGAGATCACGCGGATTTCTGTGGGTCGCCATGCCGGGTCAGCCGTCCGACGAGGTGGTGGTATCGAGCCGGCCCGGTTCTCGTTCTGGTCCGCCTCGAGCTCGATTCCCTGAGATATAAACGCCAGAGATATCCGCTACCGTATCGACATACTCTATCTCTCTTCTCAATCAGATACAGCTTATCCGCAGGCGATGTCCATACCCCCCGTGGAACCCCGCAGCGACTTCGTGTGTTATCTCCGTACGGATTCGACCTCATCTCGCAAGCAGGTTATCTTAGGAACTCCGCTGCTCCGCACTTTATGGAGAACTTGCAACACCGAGGCTTCATGGGAGTGAAGTCGGTATGGTTAGCTACGCCGCCGCCTTCGCCGCGACGGCCCAAAGCATCCCTAAGATTCGCTGCCTTTGGATCGCCTCCCGCCCGCCTCGGAGATTTCCTCCGGTCGCCTTCGTTTCTCGGCTCCGCCTCACGCTCACTGCCTTTGTCTCCAATGCGGGCAGTTTCACAGAGGGCCTCCTCTCTCCGTTTACGTATTTTTCGCCATGAGACTTACTTACGCAATTAAGGGTTCTTTGAGATGAGAACATCGTGTCTTTGATCGCACTCTAACCCCGCAATGAAGGCCGTGACAGCGAACTTTTCGTCAGGTACATCTATCTTCAAGGACTCTAAGATAAACCGCTAACGTATGACTTCAAATTTTCCTGTGTTTCCTGCTTGATGGTTAACAGATGGTAACTCGGCTTCCTGTATGTCCTAGCCCCGATGAAGTGGGAGACGAATCGCGATCGGGATACTCGAATGAAGAAATCGCCAAGAGGGATTCACAACCGTGCCATAACTGCCTTCAAGGTGGTGGCTTAACGCCTGCACGGACAGGTCCGATACCCATGCAACTCCATCTGATTCTTATACGTATTGAGATGGTCTACTGGATCCTTGATGCCATCGAACGCTTCTACTTGAGGCATCCTGAATTTCGCCGAGCTGGTGGTTTAAAGACCAGGTGAAAGCAGACTCGCCGCTGCACCAAGGTATCCATGTGTCCGGGTGCGCCCAACTACCTCCTTATATTTACTGAAGTTCTTGCTTGAGGTCCTCAACCTTTGCTCCCATGTCCGCCTTCCTCAGGATCTATGGCGATGTCAGGCCTAATGCCTCGCCACGTCCTCGTGTACCGCCTGCCCTCTCCCCCCACAGGCTGGGCCAGAGCCGTGTCCCGGCTTCGACTGGGACCACCTCCGCCTTGTGATTTCTCTGTAAGAATACCATAGCCGTGTTGTCCCTCTGCGGTGGAGGAACATCGCGACCTTCCCGAGTCCGTCGCCTTCTCGGGGTCAGATGGTTCCATGAAAGTTGTTCTATCTCCTCTATCGCCGCCGGGTCGACGAGGTGTGAGTGCTTCTACTTCGCTTCAGGTTGCCCGATCGCTTTCGCCGCTCGCGCTCGCTGCCCGCATCTTCGCGGCCCCGCACCTCAGAGATTAGCGCAGCCCGCCAGGAACCTTAGTTGATACCATCAGACCGGAACCGGGCGATATGGCAAGCATCGCCGTTTCGCTGCATCACGCAACCGATGATGCTTTTTTTTCAAATTCGAATCGGGTCGAGCTGCGTAGGGGTCGGGCTGGCCGGACCCATTGCCGGAGGGCCGGGATGCAGGATGCTCCATTGTCGAGGCCGAGGTAGGATCGCGGCCAGTCGCTGTTGACGGCAGTTCGATGCCGCGACTCCGCAAGAAAAAAGAAGGGGGGTCGGCGAGGGCTGTGCCCGAGGCCGCTCCGATGCCTAAGTCAGTTTCTTTCTGAGAGAAGGGAGAATGCTTATATTGCTTAGTATTGACGTCTGAATGAGCGTACCTTTCACCGATGGGGTGGCTTTGTATTTATAGTGGATGATCGTCCGATGACTAGGAGTCCTTCCCATCGGGAGACATGCTTTCATCATATCATAAATTTTAGATGCAAGAACTGGACAGTCAAGTGAGTTTATCGATAACTTCCTTCTTTATCAGGATTCCCATCTAACTATCATTACTTTTCTTCCTCTCTTTTATACAGGACTTGATCGACGAATATACTATCTTTAAGCGAATATTCTATCTTCTCATATGGGCCGATTTGGCTGACGCATCGAATATTTAGCTCTGTTTTTCCAAATCATGTTCAGCCCCACGAGCCGGACTCTCCGTTTCACGCATGGCGACACGCAGCACGCCCCATTGCTCGAGCTCGTCGGGCGAAATGATACTTTGGCCCAATTTTATATCCCCATCACTACTTATTGATATGTGGGCCTAGTTCAAGCCCAATAACCACTTAACTTGGCCTTACAACCAAAATCAGGCTGAGCACTGTATGTTTTACTCTCATGAAGTTATAATTCTTGGAGATCTCATTAAACCTTTCCTTGGACATGCTTAGGTCCGATGTACATTTTTTTTTTTTTTTTTTTAAATACCACCTCATCAACGTTTGAGAGAGGGTGGATTCTATTATATAGATCCCAGGTAAGAAGAGTGTTCACTACTCATTATAAAACTTTATAAAACAATGGAAAAAGAAGAAGAAGAAAAACACTTTCAACAAGGCGAGGTTATACAAGCTCTGATACCAAAGGTAAAAATCAATAATAAAGCAATTCGATTATGTTATAACACATTTAGATTAATATGGAAGCAAACAGAAGAACGTATCTCAAACCATTGTTAAGAAAACAGAGAAACTGGAAAACTGAAAATGTATATAAATTTTCTTTCTTTTTGCTTCTTTTAAACCTTTACTCGCTCAAAAACTATGATGATGAAATTTCTGAACAGAGAAGAGTAGGCTTAGGGACCTAAAAAGTGTTTCGTTGATTTCTTATATGGATTTCAGGCCATAACTAATCTCTCGAAGAAATGTAAGAGTTGAAAAAGAGGTGGTTATTTGAATCTATAACAAACGTGGAAAATTTAAAATTCAAATTCCAAACTTAAATATACTCCCTCCGATTGAAAATAACTATCATTTAAGGTTTTTACATACATATTAAGAAAATTATTAAAACACATTCTCTTCACAAAAAAGACTAAATTATCTTTTTTTTTTCTCATTAACTTTTTTTATCTTCTCTCAAAAATTATAATTTTTTTCTCATTTACTCTTTATCTTCTTCCAAAAAAATTATTAATAATCCATATTGAGAAGGTATAAAAAATGTTTCGTACTTGTTAATATAACTTAGAAAATTGAAAAATCAATTAACGAGGTAAATTAGTAGAATAAGGTTAAAATTGGAAAAAAATAATAAATTATTTCTTGATTTTTTAAAACGGTAAATAAATAAAAACAAAACAAACTCTCTAAACGCCGCTATTTTCAAACGAGCAGCAATATATACGGGCTATTCAATACACGGGTCCTGCCAGACCCTAATTAATCGTTAAAAATATAGGATTAAAAAATAATACATTTTGTAACCTTCATTTTCAAAAGTAAATATATTTTAATTTTTAAGTAGTACCTTGTTGGGCCGCCCAATGCTAGGCAACGATGGAGCTAGATTTCGGCCGGCCCGGCCCGGCCCGGCCCAATAGAGAGCTTGGCGGGTGTTCGATAAGGTAAAGGGAGTTGCATCGTGGGGCTGTGGAAGAAGTTGTCATGTAAATGGAGGCACTTGGACGCTCTGCTGCTGCGTCTCTGTCTCCTCCACTTCCCCATTACTCCGCCATTCTTCAGGTTCTCTTTCTTCCATTTACCCTCTCTTTCTCTCTTTCTCTCGTGCTTTCACTTTATTTTTCATTTTCTGCCAACCAAACACCGGTGACAAATGGGCTGATTTCGTCCCGTTGCTGACGCTGAAATGGCTGGAAATTCTAAACGTATTATCATTTTTATAATATTCATACCAAAATCTTACCTAAGAAATGAAAGCTTGATCTCAAATCCTTCCTATTTGAATCATATCGGAGGTTCTGAAAAAAAAAAAAAAAAAAAGGTAGAGGGGTGAAAAATCATATTTGGAATACGAAAATTTTGCATATGTAATTTGGAAAAACTTATTGACACTCAGGAAATATGTAGGATGGGAGTTGCATTTGAACTGTTACATTTGGTATTTGGAGTGAAACCGTTGCATTGGGTAATGCCGCAGTCAAGAAACATTGTCCCCGTAAAATTATATAATGGCTAACATTTGGACATCTGAAGCAAATCAAGGTTGGATAATGTTAGGATTCAACGCGTTTTTGAAAAGTGTACTGGGGCAGTATCAATACCAAAACAGACAAAAGAGTTGTCATAAGGCTTTATATATGTGATATTATGGTTCTAATTAAAGATGATAGTTGTGATGAGTCTTGAATTACAATAGTTACAAATATTGTCCGTAAATACTGTATATTCAATTCTATTTTCTTCCCTATGAGTCCTAGTCTCAGTATGAATACTAGTTCTTACTTTTTCATATATTATGACATGAATATACCACACCAATTTATTATGTATGGATGATGAAATTCCTTTGATACCAAGCTAATTCCAATAGACTTATTGGAGGGTCCCATTGGTAGGCTTCCAATAGGAATTGAACCTACGAATTCTCCAATTGTGAATTGGGCTCTTTAATGATTCAGCCATAGGTGCTTACCAAGGATCCCCGGCCATGGTGAATAACCAAATTCCAATTGAAATGAAATTTTAGGATAAATCAGTGTGAGTTAGAAGGACATCAATTCAAATTCCTGGATTTTGAATTGGAGAGAGATATATATACCGAGCAATTTCTACTATTTCTTAGATTCATGTACCAATTCATCTCAGTAGAGTTTATTGAAAAAATGTTGTTAACAAGTTATGATGTTACTATTATGCAATGGTAGCTTTACTGCTAACAGAATAGTGCAAGGATAAAAAGATGTTGTTTTCACAAAAGTATATGAGATTTTAATGTGCTTCAACCAATCTTGGCTCCATCCATGGTTGAAAGAGAACATCACAGAGTGTAAAAATTGGATACACCTAGTCAGTCTTAAAACATCTCATGCTTTTTGTTTCCTGAGAATGTTATAGAGGATTAAAGAGAATATATAATTGTTGAGTCCTCAAACATTTCATGCTTCTCTGCCCTTGGTATCTATTCTTTGAACTTTTGCTTCACTAGATATCTCTCACTCTACCCAACATTTTGAAATTCAATATGTTCAAGCTGCTAAGGACTCAATCTCCCTTCATAACACCAATGGAAATAATTTCAATTTGAGCATGTTAGGGGATGTACTCAGCCCCTCTGATTCTTAACATATCTATTTTAAAATTGAAGCTATTGAGTAAAGATGTTGATTGGCATTGCAACTAAATGCATTTGTATCCTTCCTGCAGACCTGTACAATAGGATAAAAAGAGCATATCGATACATAGCATATGAATGCCCTGTTCTTCATCAAATTAATCCATTGAACTAGTTTCCACCCTCTAAATAACTCATGGCCACTGAATAATAAAATGATTTTAGCAGCTTAGCATCTCTTGGAAGGTATTTGTTTTTGAATGATTGCGTATAGATAGTATGTGTAGAATAAAGACCCCAATTTGATATAATGTTTCTATTTCTCTTTGTAGACTCCACCACGGAAATCCCTGCCACCAAGAATTGGACAAGCTCAAGTATGGAGTCCCTTGTTGTGTATAAGGAAAAATGCTATTGATAGGCCAAGAAGTTGCATTCTAGTTGGAAATTATGAAGCAGATTCCAAAGTCAATTTCACACTTCAGCCAATGGCAAGGCTCAATAATAGCTTTTCATTTCAGTGTGGTTTGTTTTCAATGAGTTATAGATTGCATCCTAAATTGAGGAAATATTCTGCCAGTCTTCATAAAGTATTAAATTGTTCGGGAAATTTTAAACATCATCTCTCTGTTCTTTTTGTCCGATTGGTTGCTGGAGTGATGCTGGTTATGTCAGTATCTGTTGCCGTTAGTGAGACACCCTCCTGTAAGTTTGTTCTTCTATAAAATGGAAATCTGAATGTTGTTGTGGAATGAATAGAGCACGTGTCCAAGGATTGGGGGGCTTTATTTTGATTTTACACCATTATAGAATGTTGTCATTGGTGCAGGGGCCCTTACCGAAGAAAATCTCCTTTTCTTAGAGGCATGGAGGACAATTGACCGTGCATATGTTGACAAAACATTTAATGGTCAAAGTTGGTTTCGCTACAGGGAAAATGCACTGCGTAATGAACCAATGAACACACGAGAAGAAACATGTATGGCTCCATCCTTTGCAGTCAGTTATCTGTAGCTGTTTGCATTTCATCTTTCTGAATTGTAGGGGAATGGTATAAATTACTGTGTTTGGGTATGCATGGAAAATTCTGGTTTTAAACAATTCATTGATTCATTTCTCAACATTTGGATTATTTAAATTTTGTTACCAGAATTTTTAGAGTAATACAAGTGGAAGAAAAGTATAGTATGCTCAGTAATTTCAACTAAGTATTTGTATTCAGTTCTGCAGACTGAGTAAGAAAATTAGAAGTACCTCTACATGGAGTGAAATCATATCATTTTCATATCTAGTCTATACTGCTGATTTGATCTGCTGACTTTTAGATATGTTAGAAGATAATGTTTTGGATTTCCTCAAAGCTCTTTATCCATCTATCTATCTATAAGGTATCTCCTTGAAGGATGTCTTTTTTCATTTGTTTGGCTGAAGAACTCCCGAGGTTGATAATTCCTTGCTTCCTGATTTTATGAGTTGCCTTGGGAAGCGTTAAGACTTGGTTTTTGCCTTTGTAATTGGTTTCCTTCATTTTTGCTCTTGCATGTTTCTCTCTTCATCTTTGTCTACTGGTTTTTCTCTACCCCTCCTCTCCCCTTTCTGCTAATATCTGTTTTCAATAATTTCCTTTTATTTCTTTCAAAAAGAGGCTTGCATTAGCTATTGAAAACTTGAAATTAAATAAAATATTTTATGAGAACTTTGACATTTCATTACATTCATACATCACAAGATATGACAGGAACAAAAGGAAAAGGAACTGAACTTCTAAACTTCTAAGTTTCTATCTCTGCTAGACCAAAAGTTTCATTAAGTCCTTGACTAATATACGAAAAAGAAACTTGGAAAGTACATATATTCAGGGTGTGCGCATGTAGAAAATTTCAAGATTCTTGAGTCCTTGTTAAACATATATCTAATTGCTTCTCTTTGACAAGAGTGGAAATTATATATGGATATTCATAAATAAAAAAGGGTTAAATTTCCTACAATCTCCTCATCCTTCAATTCCTATTTCAAGATAGTGTATTCTCATTTCTTATAGAAACATACAAAATGGCATTAAGTTCTCAGCACCACAGGATTTTTCCCCCTGTTTGGATGGGGCCAAGAGAAATGGAGGGACAAAAGACTTTAGATGATTTATTTGAATCTAAAATGTCTTCTTGCAAATAATAATCCTTGAAGAAGATAGAATTCAAAATGAAGTTTTTTTTTAGAAGGATGAAGACAATATAATAGGCTTACATTTCAAATCTTTTGTATCATATAATGTATCTTTAGAGGCCACCAATATGGGATACACATTCATGGTACTATCATCTAACACACAAACCTTACTGAATTGTGTGTCTTAGTTTTCACACTGCATCTATGGATGTAAGAAGAGATTTTCTGATCCATGTCTTGTAGCTGAACCATCCCTATAGGAGAAAACCTTGACTTCAGATCAGGTCCAAAGGAGGGGGTTTTCCTTGGCTAACAGATGTTTTCTTTGCCACATTGAAGAAGAAACTGTAGATCATGTTCTTCTTCTCTGTGCAAACTGCAAAGATGTGGATTCTATGGCAGTTCTTTGTTCTCTCTCTCTCTCTCTCTCTCTCTGGTGTGCCTTGTGCTCTCTCCCATTTGGTCAAGAAGGCTTTCTGTGGGTGGCATGGTTCCTTTATGAGTAAAGCCCACAAAAAGTCTTGGAAGGTGCCCCCTTTTTGTAGCTTTTGGATGGCATGGAAGAAAAGGAACATGAAAGCGCTTGGTAATGTGGGTTTCTCAATTTAAAGGATGAAAAATTCTTTTCTTTGTAGTTGGTGTTTCTGGTCTTGGGTGTCTATAGATTTGTGCCCTAGTTTTTTTGTTAGTTTTATTGATTGGCTAGGTCATAAGTGAGGAGCATGTGATGCCTTTTGTTTCTCTCTCCCTCTTGGAGTTTGGCGTTTGGGCGACTGGTATACTCCATGTATATTTCAGGGTTCTTTCTTTGTGTTCTTTTTGTTATATGTCCTCTTACTGATTTTACCTACCAAAAGATAGAAAAAAAAAAGACAAAAGACGAAAAAAAAAAAAAAATCAAAATTATTTTATTGTCAGTCAGTATGGTGGTCTTGTAATCATCCTAAACCAAAACAACATCTTGATCTTACTTATTAACTTGAAGTTTATGTGCATGACCATCTCAAAAATCCAATAAATTTAGAATTTCTCATTGGGTATGCTCATTAAACTGTAATTTTCCTTAAGTGTTAGGATGAACATTCTGCCAATTTAGTGAAAAACATTGTGAGCGTTCCACAATAGTCTTAATTTCTGTGAGATATTCAAATCTACATATGAACTTTTGGAGGACATTTAGTAAATCCTTTGTTTTCTTATCTTTATTACCTAAAGGAAAATCCATGTTTTGAATTGATTAGATATAGCCTCTGCTATATGCATTGTTAAAAGTTGAAGTTCAAAGAAACTTTTGGCTAACCAGGCTGCAATGTTGATTATTCAGCACTTTTTGGCACATATGGACATTGAGTCATCAATATCCATAGAATTCACTAGATCTACCTTTGTGGTTGTTGTATTGCTAGAGTTTTTAGGAAAAAGTACTCTCCAATCTATGTGAATTGACTTGTAAATTATGACATTAAAGAAACTCTAAAAAGCTGATTTTGATGAACCATCTCATTTGTTTTATTTTTTAAACATGTTGGAGCACTTCATTTCAATTAATTAACCCACTATATATATATTTTCAATGCATCACCTAAATCGCGCTGTTCTATTTCTTTGCAGATGGGGCAATAAAGAAGATGCTTGCCACACTTGATGATCCTTTCACACGCTTTTTGGAGCCTGACAAGTTTAAGAGTTTGCGGGTACGAGGCTGTTTCTTCTCACCACTGAAATCATTTCAATTTTCTTTGACCACTAGCAAGCCTGTATATGTATTCCAGACATAGTAGGGTCTATTTTAAAGAATGTAGGCAGTTTTACTTACCCAAAATCTTTTAATATCTTCTTCGAAGGCAGTCTGGGACTCAAGGTGCTCTTACAGGTGTAGGGTTGTCAATTGGATACCCTACAGAAATTGATGGATCACCTGCTGGGCTTCTTGTTATTTCAGCTGCTCCAGGAGGTCCTGCAAATAGAGCTGGCATTTTGTCTGGAGATGTTATCCTTACAATTGATGGTACAAGTACAGATACCATGGGAATATATGATGCAGCAGAGCGCTTGCAGTGAGTTCCCTCCCTTACCATACCAACCTATCCTCCAGTTGAATTTGTCATAGAATCGAAGGATCATAGAATTAAAGTATAATTACAGAAGCTCTTATTTTTTAACGTATCTTTGTCAATCTTTTGATTATTGCTGTGGTAATTGTTCTTATTGCATATTTACTTAATTTTAACATCTTGAAATGCATAAAACATGTGCTCTGTAAAATGCCCAAAATGTTATTTTTTTCATTCTCATAACTTGTCTATATTTTGGGTATAAGTTTGAAATTCAATTCCCGCAGCAGTCCTGGATGTAAGTTTCCATCAACGTCAGCTATTTACTGATTTGCCTAAACATTTTAAAATGAATTTCAGGGGACCTGAAGGAAGTTCAGTGGAATTAACTATTCGTAGTGGATTTGAAATAAAGCAACTATCATTAACGTAAGTTTAGTGTTGTTTACTTATAACCTAAAATGAAATTATCTATATATACATACACACACAAACTGGAGTTTCGAGCTTCACTATTAGGTAGAAAACTAAGCTACCCAGTTCCATATTGGATATAAATTTTTTATTTATCAAAATTATGTACACAATTGATGTGGACTTCTTTTTCGCTTTGTGGTCTGTTTTTATAAAATAATCAAGAATTAACCAATTGCTTTGTTCCAGGAGAGAGAGAGTTTCATTGAACCCAGTAAAGTCAAGACTATGCGAGATGCCTGGTTTAGGCAAAGATTCCCCTAAGATAGGTTATATCAAATTAGCATCATTCAACCAAAATGCTTCTGGTGAGTATTAGCCTGTTGTTATTGGTTATATTATGTCTTATATTCTGCCAAGGAGTTTTACTTTTAGTCTGTTATCAATCTAAGTTAAAATTGAGTAAACGATTTTCTGGAAATCCTGAGGCCCACGAAGTTTTAGAATGGTTTGGACAGTCATGCCTACAGGTCATTCTATTACACCTTAAAGAATATTCAGAGCAAAACAAAAGGAAATAAAATTATTGAGCTCTGTTTCTCTACTCATTTATCTACACTATTACAATCCCTTGCTCCACCTACTATTTTTCGTTCTTCCTTACATTTTTACATTTTTAAATGTTAGTATATGTTTGCTTGCCCATCCCCTTGTCATACCTTTTCCCATCATGACGTAGACTATTTATAGAGATACTCCTAATAACCTTCCTATCAAGATGTATATTTTTTATGAGGAAATATCACTATATAAAATAGTTTGTACAGTAGTCTTTACCAAAAGGAATACGTATCAAATAGGACCATTAGATTCTCTTCCAGCTTGGTATATATTTCATAACTGTACTCTGGGCTAGACCATAGTCTTAAGTAAGTTTTCTTCTTGTCACCTCACTCTCCTATACAGTTTCCCGTTACTAAATGGTTCATAATTTTCAGGAAAGAGAGATTTTTAGTTGAGGTTTATAACATGAGTTAACCAACTAAACAAGGGACTGCTTTCAGTTCTTAGGTACATGGACTTCACAGATCTCATTCTAGTTTCATTTAAGATAGTTTTGAGTGATTTTGTTCATTGTTCTGCTCCATGACGGGCCTTCTGTATCAACGGTGCACATACATACAAAAATACTGGAGAAAGGTTGCAATCCAATGTCTGAAAATTGATCCTTTGGGCTATTCTATATTGTATTGGCAGTGTCCACCAAGGCGGTTAGGTTAAACAGATTGTTGCAAGTGTTGTAATTCCCCTTCAGGAGAATCTTTCTCATTTTTGGTCTCTTTTTTCTCTTTATTTGGCGATGTTGGTGCCCATTGTAGACCCCCTGTTTACTTTAGGGTGCTTCTTCATTGTTTCTATCTTTTGATTTGCTAGAATGACATATTATCCACATCGGGTCTTCCTAGATTTTAAATGCGATTCACTGTAATTTGTTCTTACAATGTTTATCTCATCTAGGTGCTGTCAAGGAAGCAATTAAATCTTTAAGGAGTCATGATGTTAATGCCTTCATTTTGGACCTCCGAGATAATAGGTGATTATCTGTCAATATGAGTTTTTACTTGTCTATGTCTGACTTTCTAAAACAATGAATTTACTTGATGGTGGACTTTTCCTGAGAGGTTGGGTGCAAGATTTGAGTAGCTCCACTGAACAATTGACTCAGAAAATTTTCTTCTACCCTCTATGGGATTGTGTTTACATTTTCTGGTATTACTCAGGATATTCTTTGGTAATGTTTTGACTATTCAGTTATTTACCTACCAAAAAATGAAAAAAAAAGAACTGAAAACAACAAATGATTATTCAGTTACTTGGTGGTTGACAACATCTTCCTTTTTGCTGGTTATATTAGTTTCCATAATACCTGCTTTCAGTGAACTACATACATTGTTGTATGTTCATTTTTTATTATGCTTGCATTAGCTGTTTCCTTGTGTTATTTACAACTGTATATCAACTTTCAAACAAATACAAGTGTCACACTGGAAAAAAGACAAATGCGTGTTCAAACAACTTGACACTCAACTCCTGAACAGTTGATATCAAAATGATGTGTTAAAATTAGTTTTCATTTGTGTACTGCTTGAAGCAGAAGAAAGATAGTAACTATTAAGTTTAAAAGTTTCTATGGAAACACATTTTTCAACAAATTGTTCATGCATCTTCCAAATACTAGCAAATAACTTGCTTTTTAGCTGTTAGAAGTTGTGGCACATGAAAATGAATAATGAAAGAGGAAAATAAAAATAAAACAAAACAAATAATGAAAATGAATCATGGGTTTGTTTCTTAGTTAAACATTGAAAAGGGGTGAATATGTTTGTTCCCATTTTTTTGTCCCAACAATGTTTAGGAAAATACCAGGTTTAAATTCATTTATTTTGAAGATTTCTCCCAAATGCTCATAAAGGCTGTGCAGTTGCTAGCTTTAATGCATTGCTAGTAGCAAATGACGCTTTTGAAGTCATCATGTTGAAATCAGACGTATCTTTCTGATTGTAAGCCATTTATAGGTAATGATGGGGCTTTTGCGTATCAAACTTTCACAATCCCTTTCTATCAGTAATTATTATTCATTTGCTTTCGCTGGTGCGGACTGCACCCTGTTTTGTGATTCTAAATGTCAAGGCTTCAAACTGCTGCAAGATTCTGTTCATTGTCATTTTCATCCAGGTTGGAAAAAGGTGTAATTGTGTACATTTGTGATAGTCGTGGTGTTCGTGATATATATGACACAGATGGAAGCAGTGTAGTAGCAGCTTCAGAACCTCTGGTTGTGCTGGTATGCTTTCTTATTTCCTACTAGTTTCAATATAACCAAAAACCCAATTTTAAAGTTTGAGGCACATTAATGGCACCCATGTTGCTAACATGGCTGAGAGAGGAACAGGAATAGCAAGAAACCTTGTTATAGAAGAGGATCCATTGCAGCAAGTGGTTGTTTTGGATCACCTTGCTCTAGTATGTACACTTTGAACCAGTGCCAATGGCCTTGATTCTTGAATATATATATATATAATATTTAAATTGGTAAAATTTACTCCAAAAACATTGTATGTTGTCGAATTTAGTTCTGCAGCTCCAGGGTCTGTTGATTCTCAGACTCTTCTTCGAAAAGTGATGCCCCTCTGAGTTTGTTGATACTTGGTCCAGTATAAGTTGTGAGCTTGTTTGATAATTGTTTCAAATCAGCTTTCTGTTCCTAAAAACAATAAGTTCAATACTTCAGATAATTTTTGGCCTGACAGTTTTCTGAAGTTTTTAAACAAGTGTTTCTAAGTCTTTTATTTTAGTCGTTTTTACTTGTATTTAGGGACTGTTTCAAAATATAATTGTACACATATGGAAAAGGATAGAAAATACAACATTGTAGTTTAAAGTTTCTCTTCATGAACATTTGAAATTATGGAAAATAGGTTGAGAACATTGCAGGTTCCCAAGCAAACTATTGTTTAAGGGGGGAAAAAGAGAACTGTTGTTAAAATTGCTGTTTGAAAAGAAATGTTCTCAAACAGGTCATACATTTACTCAAAATATCTAATGTCCCTTACAGAATATGGCTCATGTTTTACCACCTCATTGCTGCTCATAAAAACTCTAATTTCTTTCTTAACTGGATTGCTCCATTTTCCTTTCCTTGATGTATTTTTAAAAGAATATTTAAAATTGGATTATTCCATGATTGTCTTACTGAATGGTACCCTTACTCCTTACTGCCTCTGGTGCTTTTGCAGATAATGCGATGGCAAGCATTTAGTGTGTTTTGTTTCCCATTGTAGCTCTCTCTTATTACAATTTTCTTTGTTATCATCCAAGTGTCTGGAACTTTGCTCTTGACTCGGGTTATTGAAATTTATAGTAGAGAAAAACTGATGTCTTCTTTGCCCCTGTAAAGGTAGTTCTAAAGGAACTGCAAATTAAGTAAGAATATTAGCAGGAGCATTGAAAGACAATAAACGTGCAGTGCTGTTTGGAGAACCCACATTTGGAAAAGGTATTTTACTTCTCCTTCTGGAGCATGCATAAATTTTCTGATATAAGCAAGCATATGCCTTACAAGCTCTGCCCCTGTCTTTCTCTACAGCAAGATCCAGTCAGTTTTTGAGCTATCAGATGGCTCAGGCTTGGCCGTTACAGTGGCTCGTTATGAGACACCAGCTCACATTGATATCAACAAGGTTTGGCTCAAATTCTCAGCTCCCTCTTTTCTCTAGTGTTTGAGGAATGTGCACAGGGCAGCAGGAGACAAACAAATGCATGTTATCTTACTGTCCCTGTTTTCTGTTCATTTTTCTTGCACTTTAGGTTGGCATCATTCCGGACCATCCTCTACCAACCCCATTTCCAAAGGATGCTGAGGGTCTTTGTGGCTGCCTCATGGACCCTACTGCTGCTTGCTATCTCAACAGGGTTCAACTATTTTCAAGATGACAGATTTCTCAGCTGTGAGACTTACCTTACCATCCATTTTAAGGGCTCATTGTGTACATTTTCACCCACAATTGTTTGGGAAGATTTTGTGGAAAGTTATCCCTTTTTCCATCTGTCTTATTGGGCGTTCATCTCACTCTGGAAAATGTTCCTGGATTTTTGGGGAAATAAAGGTCTCTGCTATATTGTTTGTTCTTGAAATGAAATTTAATAAAGAATTTTCTCTTGCTTCATATGTTTCTTTGTTGGCTTGCCTTACCAATAATATGTGAGATCGCCATTGAAGAAGCCTTTCCATCAGAAACTTTTAGATCTTCTATGCCAACGTAGAGCAAAGATTTTATGAAAATAAGTGTAAATTTCATTCCTATGTCACTGTCATTTGGTTTTTCTAACCTGAGAAATAAAAATGAACAAAGCTCTGTTTTGTTGGTAGGTGATGATGGTAAGGTAGTTTTCATTCTTTCTAAAGCCTTCATATTTTTAAGACTTCTTTGCACCACTTGGGGAGGAAAAAAGAAAAAAAAATCATATCCACAAATTAATCATAAAAGAATGTCATACATTATCAATTGGTAGAATTGAGTATGAAGAGAATTCAGACTAAGAACCACACCTTTTTTTTTTTTGTTCTGAACAAATGGCTTCCCCCAAGTGAGTTGAACAATGAAAATGGCATAAGTGGCTCTCAGTGACTTCGTTTAACGGACCTCCTGCTATGCAAAGAATGTAGGTTCCTTTGTATAAATACATATATTTTCTGAGGATTTGTCGACTCTGCAAACAAAATGAAGCCAAACCATGGCACTTGCAGAGAATCTCTAGAGCATCTTAGTCCATGAACCCAAAAATGGAAAAACACCAATCAGCAATCTTAACAATAATGGGGTGTCTCCCTTTCTTCCTCCCCTACTCAATTTGCCCTTCACCGGTTTCCTCTGTGAGCTGCCTGCTGTTCGAGTTGTTCTCCTTCGCATTGATCCTGCTCCAATCTCTTCTCTTCCATCCAGCTTGTCCCATCCACCAAACTTGGATGCATCTTGGACATCCTTATCAACTGAAACACCATTTCCAGCTACCCATGATTGATACCCCATCTTTCTTTCTCTGCTTTCTCGACTTTTTCTTCTTCAACATCCATAACAGCATTGCCTGGAGTCCTAGCAATGGTTTCTTCTTGTTCCTGACTCTACCTTTTGGTCTGTTTTCTGTCATACCCCATAACTTCTTAAATGCCAGAGAAAGAGCAGACTGACCAAGTGGAAGTGCTAACGCCATAACGAAAGCTTTTGGGCCATTTGTTAGCAGGATTGATAAGATGATAACCGGAAGCATCCAACCATAGGATCGAATACCTGCACTGACAAAATGAAAAAAATACCAGGAAATTTGTCAAAAAGTTCATCTTGCAAAGAAAATAAATTAGACTGAATATTTTCAAGTGAAAGTAAAAACAAATATTCATTGTTGTGTATGTTGCATGGGTTCAAGTATGAGTATTGGATATGGGTACGTATATAGGTATCTCATCCTTCACAACTCAAATTTTAATATAAGGTAACTTGGCGAAAACAGATTCAAAAAATGAGCATGAGTGCTGGGATATGATATGATAAAAGAAGTATCAATTAAAATCAAATTAGAAGCCATGATAACCTTTTTAAAACTTCTCATCTTTAACCTCAAATCCATTTCCTATTTCTTTTTACCCTTAAATATTCTTACAAAAATTCATTTTCTTATTATTGAAAGGTCAGATGAATTGAAAAACATTAATGAAAAAATGAAACAGCCAAAACCAAAAGTAAAATAGGAGTGTCAGACAGGGAACCCATATTCATACCCATGTCATGTTGACACAGATTCATTGCATAGGTGAATTTAACCGTTCAAGTTTCAGACATTGATTTCCCTCTTCTCAACTTTTTTAAAGGGCTTGTCTTGAGTCTTGACCAAGGCACTAACTAGCTTATTTCCCCCCCTAGAAAAATTCCTTTACATGCAGTATTGAGCTAATTATACCAGGTTATGCTAATTATGCAAATAAGTTGTATTTGAAAAAGTAAGCCCTGTAAGAAATCTTAGCACTCAATGAGCTGAGAAGTTCTCTCATTCTATATATATATATATATATATTACACACTTATTATGCATTTTATTTGCCAATTGGTGAAGAATGAATTATTGTATTATCAGCTATTCCACAAGCGCAATTTAAAAACTTTTCATGGTTGTTACTGCTTTTCATAATTTGTTACCCTCAATATAAACACATATAATACTTTTCTACCCTCTATCATCTTCATTCAGAATGAAGAAAACTTATCATGTGGTAATAGTTCTATACACACACACACACACATATATATATATAGCACCATGTCTGCATTCAAAATTCTCAGGTTTTCTTCCTTCAGCACCCCATTGTCCATGACAACACAAGGTACCCATATTGTTGTGCATGGATAATGGGATGATAATGAAGAAGTTAAGGGTTTGCTTGGTAGTTGTTCTAGAAAACAAATTACAGTTTTCTAATTTACCACCGATACTTTTGGTATATTTACAATAGAAAATAACTTTTTTCAGATAAAAAAATTAGGTGTTTTTAGTTGTTCTTGGTACTCTGAGTTCCAGATAGAATGTTATTTTTGAAAATGAAGTGTATTTGACAATGTTTTTATTTGTAGGGCTTCTGGTGGCAATGTTTCCTCCATAAGTGTTTCCTGAGAGGTTTTCCAGGAAACATTACAAGTAATTTTGAGTGTGTTTGAAAAATGTTTCTATTTAAAATGGTTTTGATAGAAGCGTTTTTGAAATAATCAACAATAGAGTCCCTCTACAAGAACATAAAAAGTACTTTTTGAACTTTTAAAAAGCATCCTCACAATCTAAAGATTTTCAAAACCACTATTCTGAAAAAAAAAAAAAAAAAAACTGTTTCTTGAAAACAGTTTCTTAAAAACGAAATACAAACACACCCTAAGTATGAAAGCTAACAGTGATCCAACAGAAACAGAATATCCAGTCAACATTTTGAAATTACTGGTGCTTTTAAATCCAAAACTCGATGCAATTCTATTTCCCAAAGGACCAAAAACACTCCCAAACTCTAACAAAAACAATGCCTGAACATACCGATAACAGAAACAACACAACCAGCGACCATGACAACAACTCCCAATATACTGAACTCCGATCATTTTCCATGTATCTAAAATCGGCAAATTTTAATTCCAACTCACAAATACGGAAGCTGCAATGAAATTCCTTTACCTTGAGAATCCAAAAACTATCAATGAATTCCTCCAAAAGCCCAGACCCTGGTTCCATCTCCTGGAAATCCTCCTCGTCATCATCGTCGTCGTCGTCCTCGTCGGCGGTGTCCCGGAAGTTGAATTTTGATCTCTGAGTGCGGAAGGTCTCGGCATTGGAATCCCATCGGCGTTGGGAGAAGCGAAGGTGAGAGGAGAAGTTAGGTTTTTGAGAGAGATGCAAACTAGGGTTTGTGGGTGGGGATGAGTGAGGAAGAAATAGGATGACGATGGAACATTGTGGATATGAGAGGCTCAGCCCTCTCTCCATATCCTCTGCTTCTTCCCACCTTTTCTTCCATCCTTATTAATAGTTATTATATAAGTTTGAACAAGATTAAACTATTAATTTTACAATAAAATTAAACTAGTTATGAAAATTGGCTTTCCAAAATATAATTTTATTGCAAATTAATTTTTTCCAAAAAAAAAGAAAAAAAGAAAATTTTAATTTTGAAAATGAATCATCTACATAGATATTTGTAAACTATCCATATTCCAACGTGGTCCCCCTCCTTATTCCCTGCTTCCCCCGTTTGTCTATTTTAACTATGAACATTTTATCCCTTTTTTTTTTTTTTGACAAATGGAAATTGTATTTATTCAAAACAAATCCATGCGGATACCTCACTCAAAAAAGGAGGTGGAGTGCAACTCCACTCTCCAAGATCAGATAAAGAAACAGCCACCTTTGCTAGCTCGTGAGTGGCGGATTTATTGATCTATTCTTGTGTCGCCTGACCATTTAAATTTGTTCGGAAAGTGCGTGTAGTCTTGCGATATCAGCCCTGGTGGAGGAATAGAAGATTGGTGTATTGATGGCTCTCACTACCAACTGAGAATTTGACTCGAAGATTATGTTGGCAAGGCCTTTATCTTTTATCCATAATAGAGCCTGCGGCCGGGCAAGGCTTTAAGCACCTAATACATTGCTCGGATCCTATGTTGTGCCCATTCTTTGCCCCATCAGCTCGCCTTCTCATTCTACGGATAATGTAGAGTGAACCCTATCAGTTGGTTTGTTTAATTATAGTTGCGTCGAAATTACCAACCCAAGAGAACCATGTTTAGGAGGCTCCCATTTCTTCCTGTTTGTAGGAGTGTGGCTCACGTTTCTCGAATTTGACATGTTTGCTTGCTCCCATTGACGGAGAAGAGATAAGGCCGAAACACTAACTTGGTCTACCGGAAGGCATGGTTTTCTCCATAACTTCGCATTGCGCTGCTCCCAGATGCGCTAGCAGATCATCGCAACCATTCTTTGGAGCTCCTCGAAATTTAATATCACAGGTCCAGCATGCCTACCGCAAATCAACGAAACAAGCTGCACGCCCTTGACACTTTCTCGAGGAGATGACCTCCATATATTTTTTGCTGTAGCACATGTAAATAGAGTATGGAGGGTATCTTCTTGGTTACACATGCATGTCGAGCAAATATTCTCCGCAATGATTAATTTTTGAAACAACTTATCAGCCTTGGGGAGTAAGGCTTTTGCACACTCATCCCGAAAAATTTTACCTTGAGTGGGATGTTAAAGGGCCTTATCTTCATCCGGTTCTGATGGTTGGAAACAGGTGAGTTTGCTAGGGGTGAAGAAGAGAGTGCTCTATACCCTCTTGACGGTGTAGATGCGCATGCTGCACCCAACACCATTGATCATCGTTTCTTCTTCAGGCTAGTGAAATACGCATAATTAGTTGCCCTATCTCAATCATTGAATCTTTCGTTTAATGCCACGTCCCAGTGGTTGGTCACATGTCGGAGGAGCTTCACCCACGGCAACTTCAGCCCTAGGGGTGGTGAGATTTCCTATATCTGGGGATCATGTAAATCTAGAAGCAAAGTGCTTGCCAAATTCTCACCTTTCCTATGCAATTCTCCGCCGTGCCCGTATGAATGAGATTTTGCGCTCAGTAAATCTTTCTCCAGCTTATGGTAGGAGTTTGGCTTGAGTTTTGCATCAAGGAAAGTTGAATTCGGGTAGTACCTTGCATTGTATACCTTGGCTGCTAAAGATGTCGGGTTTAAAAGCAAACGCCATGCCTGTTTAGCTAAGAGAGTAGAGTTCATTTGATGGATCCTTCGAAACCCAATGCCACCCATTTTCTTGTCTAGGCAGAGTTTTCCCCATTTGGTCCACCCTATCCCTCTTTCGACCGAAGTTTTACATCCCCACCAGTATGAGTTCATAATTTTTTCTAACACGTCACAAAGCGAATGGGGTACATGGAACACACTCATTACGTAAGACAGGATCATTTGGATTACTGTCTTCATCATATCACTTAAGTTAGGTATGATGAACGCATATTTATGTTAAAAAAAGTTTAAAAAGTAATTTATATAAAAATGTATTAAAGGTATTACTAGAAAAATAACTTTATTTATTTTTTAAGTTTTTGAAGGTAATTTTTGAAGTTTACTATTTCACCACTTTTTTTATAATGGAGTCCTTTATTCTTTTTTTTTGTTGATAGGTAACACTTTAGTTAAAATGTAGTAAATTGGTCCCATTGGGACTCAAACTCGTGACACCTCCCTCTTTATATGAGTTAAACATGATATACAATCCTTTATTCTTTTGTATCGCTCTCTTTCTAAGCATTTCTAAAAGAGGTCTTCTATCGGGCCGCCGACTTGAAATAAAGGCCATGACTCAAATAAGGGCGAATCAATGAGTCCATCGGCTAGTCAACGGGTTAAAGTTGATAAAGACCTAAAACATTTTCAAGATTGTGGCTAAACCTATGGGTTGATGCAGGGTTGGATCCAGGATTTTAGATTTAGGGTTTCAACATTATAAAATATTTAGATGTCTAAAATGGAATCCAAGATTCCAACATATCGACAGTTTTTGGGATTTGAGGTTGCAACCAAGGGGCGGATTACAACCAAATATATTGAGGAGATAGAAATTAAAAAAAAAAAATTAGGTATGAAAAAATTTAAAATTTTGAAATCAAAAATTAAAATATTTAAGCTTTCATATATCATATATTAACATTCATAGTTACAAAATATGCCACATTTCAACTAAATCATTCATTTTCATTATAACATCAATTCAAAATGCAAAAGTGTGGTCAATCATTATCTATAATCTACTAAAACTATGCATTTTAAGCTGCGTTCTTTGCTCTTTCTTCAAATCAAAAGCATTTATGAGTTGAATCGTAAATGAATAAGCTTGTAATGTCTTTTGATATAAGTAATTAAGAAGCCCAACAAGAAATTCATCAAAGCACTTGTTCAATTGGGTAAAGTTAGTACCAAACGAATTAATCTATCCAAAAGAGGATAAATTTATGATTTCTTTGTCTTTATCAATACTTGACATAACTTTGAAATCGACGAGATCCCGGGGGGGGGCATGTGGAGACAATTGCCTTATATATATATAAGAGCTAAATAAGTAAGGTAAACTAAAATAAGGACGAAATACGCTAAATGAAATCTGCTGATGAGCTTGAAATATCAGCCAATTTGAAACATAAACTGATAAAAAAAGCACAGAAAACTTTAGGAGTGCGAAAAGGGAAAAAAAAAGCTGAATTCTTATTTATCAAAGAACATAGCCCTAGTCTGAATAAGAAAAAAATACAGTCATATACTCATTTTATAAAAGCTTATAATTTTAATTTTGATTTCAAAAATTTAAATTTTCCTTTAATTTATATATATATATATATATATATATATATATATATATCTATATATATATATATATATATTTTTTTTAATTGCTCCCTCAAATATATTTGGTTGTGATTACTTCCTGTCTTAAATTGTTGATGCTTTTTGCAATTCTAAATTTCGGCCAACATCAATACGTATAACTAGCCTTTTTTTTTTTCTCCTTTTTCCAATTGGTTAGAAAGTTTTTATTAGGTTTTTTTTTATTGAAGTTTTATGTTTACAATTGACTTAACTATTTTAATTTTGTTTGCAAATTTCATTTATATATTTTGGTCCTTATTTTAATTTATCTTATTTATTTAGCTCTTATTTATATATATAACTTAGAAAAAAAAAAAAAATTTCTTCGAGAGTTACTGCCCCCACATACCCTAGAGGATCTGCCTCTGGTTGCAACTAATAATTTATTTTAAAAGGGTAAGAAAAATAATAAATGTTTTTTAGGGTGTTGACACCCCGTTGTAACACGTAGATTGGGGCCTTGGTGGATGGATAAGGTAAATTTAAGGATCGTGACTTTTGCCTTGATCTTAAAACCTTCACATGTCCTTCTACAATAGCCTTGGTGCCTTGGGGTCTGTCAACATGGTCCAGTCCACAGAGGCATAGTCTCTTCCTGTCAGTATGCTTTCATCTTGTAATATCTTTTCGTCTGCATGCTTCTCGTCTTGTAGTCTCTTCCAGTTAGCATGTTTCGTCTTGGAGTCTCTTCTACTGAGGAGCCTGATGAACCAATCGAAGAAAAAGAAGGGACCATTAGGAGAACCCTAACTCTTAAGGGGACATGACACTATCTGTACACAAGACAAGACATCATTGCACTTTACCTAATCCAACAATTGTACATAAGGAAGGACAACGCCTACCCTATAGACCCCTCAACTCATTGACAATTGAAAAAGGGGCCGAGAAATTTGGAGGCAAGAACTTGAGCTTTACCGTAGAGCCTTAAGCTCTTAATAAAAATCAGGGAGGAGGGAGGGAATGGAACTCCGAGCTCCCCCAGACTTGGAAAAAGGTCATGCAAATAATTGGGCTACTTTACTTTTTAATAGATCAACTTACATGAAAAATAATGTTATTCATTAATTGAGCTACCTATGGCTATGAGCGAGCCTGCGCTATGGCTGTCGAACCCAAAATGGTATCGAGTGTGAGATCGTGGTTTTCAACCCCTATTCGACGGTCTAGTGGCCCCACCGTTTGGTCCTGTCTCGCCCGGTCCACGATGTGGCAGCCTTCGCCAGTCTCACCCGATCATATTAATGCATGTGCACTACCTGCACTGGAATCTGCAGACCCGCTAGAAAAAAAAAAAAAAAAAAAAAAAAAAAAAGTCTGTCCTCCCAGAGGCTAACCCGAGGATCGACTGCCTGTAGCCCAAGTCCCATGGTCTGGCTGCCCTTCTACTTATAACAAGTTTATTATGGATGAATAGATAAAGGCGGGAAACACATAAAAGGAATTTCCTAGTTCTCGAATCCCTTACTTCTGATATTAATCATTGATAAGAAAGAATTAGTCTTTGATAAAGAATGAGAGATTTTATCCCAAAGAAGAGGAGATTCTCCCTCGAGAAAAAAGGGGAGGGATTCATGAACCGCTTTCTATAAATCAGGAGGGTCTCCCATGATGAGAAGGTAAGCAATTCCAATTGCGAAACCCTACAGATCCCTCCATTTTTCATTAATTTAATTATCTGAGAGATCTGGCCGAGCCACCGCCGCCGAACGTCCTTTGTAGGTTCATTGCGCCGCTGATGCCCCGAAGATCAGACCATTAAGGTAATAACAATTGACGCCGTATGTGGGAAACGAATAGAAAGTCTCACTTACAGGTTGCCAGAGCTTGTCTTCAAGAGCTGTCAAGTAGCCCTTCATCACCATGAGCTCTATTAATCACCTATTCTAAGTCTAATTCGCTTGAGGCAATTGCAATGACGAGCATTATGATGAACCACCGCGTAAGATCAATTCCCTCCCATCGTCTCGGTGATTACCGGCAGGTTAATTTAACAAGCAAGACAAATGAAGGAGTTGTAAGGTCAAGCCGAGTGCTTATGGCGTGAGAATGACCGGGCTATGCCTAGATTGAAAAAGTCGCACTGGGAAAGACGAGCGAGATGATCTACAGAATGCACAACCGATCACCCGCAATAAAGGAAGGGGCCCGCTTGCTCTCGACGATGATGATACCCCCAAATGACGATGAGTCATTCCTCGTGCGCCCCCCATCCCCGAATCTCTCGCTGGGTAAAAGCAATACTCCTGGGAAAGACAAGGACCAGATTGCGAAGAGGCCTCGCTTTACCCCCGCCTTCTGACGCAGCTGAAGGTTTCGTGGTGGCAAACACTCTGCCAACAAGAGGTGGAAAACAAAAATCCCAACAAAAACCCATCCAAGGACCCTCAGAGCATCAAATCCGGGTTCTACAACAAAGAGTAGCGGTGTAGGATTACCTTGTGCCTGCTCCAAACCGAGCTACCGGGGCAACCAAGTCTTAGTTCGCTCAATACTATCCACACGAAGAGTGAAGTCGACAACCCTACAATCTGCCTCGAAGGGTCCCGGCATAGCCAAGTCCCAATCCAAAGAGGAAGCCAAAACCTGGGTCTCTCAAACTCTAGAACACCTTCTTGGAGATGAGAGAACAAAAATGGATTTTCTCATGAACTCTTTCAAACTCAAAGAGTCATCATCATGTAGGGTTTCCATAACATTCATTTTATAGGAAAACCTTATCCTTTGAAATGACCAAAATGAGGGCTTTCAAACCCGGGATTCCACTAATCCCGTGACATTTCATTCATGAGAATTAACTCCCTCATATTTAGATCACATCCAAATACCGTGCAATTCGTCCTTTCAACAATCTATATCCTACTTGGTTCAGAGCATGGACAATGTGTAGCTCCCACACCTAGCCCAAGTGGTATTTGATCTTGTCCCCAGATTCATCACTCTACCGTTATGCATTTGAAGACACTCCTCAAGGCATTCTCACTCTAGCTAAAGATTTCCGAGTAATGATTTCGACAAGAGGCCTTAGGTATACCCTCCCTTTATTAGGAGTGGCGAATCCTTTGTTGGCTACTCAATTACCTTCGAACACTTCAAACTATACCCAATCCTCATCCAATGAGCAACCCCTTGAGATGCAACATGGATTGAGGTCAAAGTACATGATCAACATCTAAGATATCCTTGAGCACCTCAAGTCTAAAGATACTTGCACCATTGCTATGATGAGACAATCTTCTACATTTAAATAGATGATCCATATGATTGTCTCATTTTAGGTCTCCGATGTACTTAGCTACTCTTAGCAAGCATCCACACATCAACTCTGATCAACCCCCTCTCACAAGTTCATAAGATCTACTGCTTGATCTAATCAAGGAGTATGACATAAAAGAATCGGTCCGATCAACAATGTTCAGTCTTGTCGATCCTACGACCAGGATAATTTAGACACTAATTACACCGCATTACGATAGAATCTTATTATCATGATCCCATCATGATTTTTTCATGCTATGTTATGTATCATGGACTTCATTAATTCGATTAAAGATCTATATCAATTAAACGTATGAATATCAAATTAAATAAGAAGCCTTTCATATTAAATAATATGTTGTGCGTACAATAAGTGCTAATGGAGATTGCCTTTAGAGCACTTCTCTAACAAACTCCCACTGGGCACTACAAAGCCAATCGCCTCAGACTTCATACCATAGGTTAGGAACATGTGATTCGCACTTCTCTCGGGGAAGAGGCTTAGTCAAAGGATCGCACATTCGACGTGGTATCTTCTATCTTTACATCATTCCTCCCAATGATCTCTCCGATCCAAAGGGTATCTTCTCGAGTACATGTCAGACCTTTGATGAGACCATGGTTCCTTAGTTTTCAGGCATACCCAATAAGGTCACAATACAAAAGTATCAGATGAACAATGCTAGGTACCACTCTTAGTTCAATAATGAACTTCTTTATCTAAATCGCTTCTTTAGTCGCCTCGTGGTCATGGATGTACTCGATTCGCCTTGTAGAACTGTAGCCGCTTCTCGCTTGAAACTCTTCCAACTGACTGCACCACCATTCAATGTGAACACGAAACCTAACTGAGATTTGGAGTCATCTCTATCAGATTGGAAACTGGCATTACTATACCCATTAATAATAAGATCCCCATCTCCATAAATCAAGAATACATCCTTAGTCCTTCTCAAGTACTTAAGGATATTTTTAATGTACCACCTTAATGACCCATACCCAGTTTGATTGCACCATTGTGACACCTCAGCATATGATACGTCGGGTCTAGTACTTAACATAGCGTACATGATCGATCTTATAACCGAAGCATATGGTATCATACTCATGCGTGTCCTCTCATCTTGTGTCTAGCGACACAGACTTCGAGAGTGTGATCCCTCTAACCATGGGGACATATCCTCTCTTGGACTAATCCTTGCTAAACCTCTTTAGCATCTTGTCTATGTATGTAGATTGTGAAAGACCAAGCAACCTTTTAGAACTATCTCTATAGATCTTTATCCCCAATATATAGGTCACTTCTCTAAGGTCTTTCATGGAGAAATTCTTGGATAACCAAATTTTGACGGATTGTAGTACTAAGACATCGTTTCCTATCAGAAGTATGTCATCCACATACAAGACTAGGAATACGCACGCATCTCCACTTTTCTTCTTATATACACAAGGCTCATCCAAATTTTATGAGAAACCAAACTCTTTGATTGTCTCATCAAATCAGATATTCCAACTCCTAGATGCTTGCTTCAACCCATAAATGGATCTTTGAAGTTTGCATACTTTACTGCCACTTCCAGATATGAAGCCTTCAGGTTATGTCATATACACCTCCTCGATTAGGTTTCCATTGAGGAAAACTGTCTTCACATCCATTTGCCATATCTCATAATCATAATGAGCGGCGATGGCTAGGAGTATTCTTATGGATTTAAGCATAGCTACTGGACTAAAAGTCTCGTCATAATCAACTCCTTATTTTTGACGATAACCCTTAGCAACAAGCCTAGCTTTATAGGTAATCACATTACCTTCCATGTCCGTCTTCTTCTTGAAGATCCATTTGCACCCTATAGGTTTTATCCCTTCGGGTGGATCAACCAAAGTCCACACTTTGTTTGTATACATGGAATACATCTCTGACTTCATGACTTTGAGCCATTGATAAGATTCTGAAATGTTAAGAGATTCTTCGTAAGTAGTTGACTCATCATTTTCTATGAGCAATACGTCCTTTTGTTCGCTAATGAGAAATCCATATCTCTTTGGGACAGAGCGTATCCTACTGGTCCTATGAAACACTTGTGTTTTAGAAGAGTTAGCTGTTAATTCATCATCATGAATTATAGCTTCAAGTTCAGTCAGATGAGACGTGTCTGTTAGAGCATCTTGAACTTCACTAAGCTCCACTTTGCTCCCACTGTCTTCTCTTAAGAAAAACTCTTTCTCTAAGAAGACAACATGCTTTGAAACTAACAACCTTTGTTCCAAAGTGTTGTAGAATTGATATCCTCTTGTTTCTTTAGGATATCCTACAAATAGACACTTATTAGACCTAGCTTCAAGCTTATCTGATATTGCCCGCTTTACATAAGCAAGACAACTCCATACTTTCATGTAGGAAAGATAGAGCTTTTTGTTAGTCCATATCTCATATGGAGTAACATCAACTAACTTGGATGGGACTTTGTTTAAGATATAAACATCAGTCTCAAGTACATAACCCCAAAAGGATTTAAGTAGGTCTGCCTTGCCCATCATGTAATCTTTACCTACGCCTAGTAAGGTTCTGCTCCTTCTCTCGCCCACACCATTATGTCAGGTGTATAAGGTGGAGTCCATCGGGACAAAATCCCATTGTCCCCCGAGATAATCTAGAAAATGCTCGCTTAAGTAATCACCACCCCTGATCTGATCTATGATTTTGATGACTTGATCCAAGTTGTTCTCTTACCTCATTTCTCGAATTCCTTCGAACCTTCAAAGGCCTCGTGACTTATACCTATGAGATACAAGTACCTATATCGTGAATAGCCTATGTGCTATGAAGCATACAAAACCACTTCCGCATGCACAAACATAGACCACATGCATCAAGATGTATTAGGTCTAAATTGTCACGCCCAATCCCATGCACCCGATTAGCGGATCCAACCAAGTCTAGGCCGATACTATCTATACTATACTCGTACTATATCAGACGGACTCTCATCGACCTGTTTCTTTCGTAGCCGTAATTGCATCTATTGGTGCATAAACAATTTCAAAATAACAAAATCATTTGTACATATACAAAAGAACTACCACCTGAGTGGTGTCCACAATCTATACATATACAGAGTCCCATCTACTTTTATACATGTACAATTTCGCTTACAAAACATCGAGATCGCATAAATACTGTGAGCACCTACATCTCCGAGCCTACCGCTTTGCCGATGGGAATGTCCCGGCTCTCTATCCTTGTCTTCGCCTTCAGACCTACACCTGATTGAACACCAGTATAAGCTTTTTACTTCATGGGAACATAAGCATGGATGTCTTCACCAATGCATGATCACACAAGCTTATACATATGCATTTTATATATATCTAAACATTTTTTCTATAACGAATTTCTTATCATCCGATATTCCTATCAGATGTCAATCTTTTCTATTACATGTTCTATGTCTTAGTACATCTCCTTTATTTATACTTTTTTGTATTCCTATTCGAGTACTTTACATATTCCTATACTTATCCCTTGCACCATCTTTCACGCCTTTGCTATATGTCTTTCAATGTTCCTATTCTTTGTCAAGTTACATAACATGTCTCTAGTCTATGTCTTTTCATTCCTTCTAAGGCTTCAAGGATTTATTGCATTCTTCACTTTCATACTTGTACTATTGTATACTTTCCTATTATAGGTGTTCATCTTATACTTTTCATATCCTGTTATCCTGTACTATTCCTATAGTTCATATATATTTGTACTTTCTTATTCTATCTATCCTATACTTTGTGCTTTTGTATTCTTTTATTACTTTTCTTCAGGTTCATATACTTATTTTCATATCAATTTATAATTACTACTGTTTGTAATTGTCTGTACTTTCATCGCATAGCGTAGTTATGCTTCTCATATCGTCATATCTTCATACATATCATTTCCTTTTGGTTTCATGTCCGCAAATACCTTAGAAGCGGATAAGGGTTCATGTGTACCCGAAGGTACTATCACCGCATCGCGCGCTGATCTCCGTCTCAATACCCGAAGGTATCATCAGACGAGGCGTTGACTCATGTCATAGCTACCTGCATTCGAAGGTACTATCACCGCACGGTGACGCTGATCTCTCGCTTCATTGCGGTGACCCTCGCGGCCACCTCGATCCAACGGATCTATATCATCGACCCAAACGGGCCTCACACTTGTCATGAATATGTCGCAAAGAACTCGTATCTTCCCTATAGGTATGCCTATCTATCCCCTCTACCAGTCCTAGACAATCATCACTTTATTACATTTTCTCATATCTCATAAAGAGGAATAACTATCACATCATATTTGCTTATGCATATATACTATCGTTACTTTACTCGTATTAGTTCTCATAAACTTAGTTTCACATTTCTGGCTTCTCATATATATATATAATACATATATTCATATCTTTTCTATCATTTAGTTTTGTCTATCATATTTCATGAATGCATCTATGCACTCTTGTAATCATATATTCATATATAGCTTTCATATTCATATCTCTTTATATCATTAATACATTTCTATCATTGTTTAGCTATCCTCGTATTTCTCATAATCCTATCACGTAGGCTTTCACTCATTCACATTTTCACATATGTACCTATCATTTATGCAATTGTTCTCATTCCTATGCTTTGTTATCTTTTGCTTATCTCTATCGCTTTTATCATTTATGTCTTTCTATCATATGTTCCTTTAGCGTGTTCCATCTTATTCCTTCGCAGATAGTCTACCTTATATTCTATCATTTACATATTCCTGTCATGTCTTTATCTACTCATATACTTTCTATATTTCTATCATGTTCCATCTATTCGTTCATGTATGATAATCATATGTTCACAACATATAATCTTATATTCATATGTGCCTATCAATTGTGTACTTTTAGGACTATCGTGATCTTTATGACATATCCTATCATATCTTATCATATCTTATGACTTATACCTTATCATATATCTTATTATGACATATCCTATATTAATATCATATTCATGTTTTATGAACATATCTATACATATTGCATTTTCTATATTTTTCTTGTTTCATGGCTATTACATATAGCACTTCATATACTAATGAAGTATGATGTCTATGAGATCACACCTCATTCATATTTTCTTATTCTCTATGAATCTATTTTACTTAGGAATTGAATCAATCCAATCCTATCATCCAAACTAAAGTTATGGCATTTTCATGCCAACTAGTCATTTTACCGATTTTTCTAGTGACAGTTTGTATTACTAATTTTTCCGGTGTCTTAACTTCATATTTTGACACTAGGTCCTTATACTCATTTAAAGCTAAGGTGCTAAGGGTTCTATTCCAACTGGAATCACCCACCCGGAGCACTGAACTCAAGTTACGTCCGAAACAACCCGACTTCTCTAGGTTCAACACTAAAACCAGAATTTGGTTCAGACATGGTCCCACTGAGTGTATTTTGGGCTACTTAGGTTCAGAATTTATTATTCCTTCTCTTAAGTTTTGTTCTCCTTGAAGTCTATTTTAATTGGCCACTTGAATCACCCAAATCTGATAGTTAAATGAGTGCTTACGCCAAAATACTAAAATCGGTCAAAACTGGAAAACTGCAACAAGCCGTATTCTCTGGTACAAGCCTAACTCAGCATCGGTACAGCCGCCAAAACGACTGTAATCGTAGGCAGCAGTTGTACCCGGTACAAGTCTGCTGTACTGCACATGACACCCGAAATGCCCAAATTGTGTGTTTTTCTCTCATTTTTCCATGTGTTTCAACCCCAATTCAACTCTATACTTCATCTACACTTCAAGACCACTCCATATGTCTCTTGTAAACTCTTTTCTACTCAATTTCCTCTTTCAATACTTATTTTCTTTCAACCATTTATCATGAATCACTCTCAAACCCACTCTAACATGGGTTATTATCCATACTCAACCCAATCATGTAGATTAGTTAGGGTTTATTCTAAACCCTAACTCATTTACTTTCCTCGAGCTATGAATCCATCCTCAAAAGAAGATTTCATGTGCTTCGTCTCTATTCAAGGTTTTACCAAGCTTACTTTTAAGAATTTAGGTTAGGAAGAAATCCTAACAAAACCCTAGGTTTTTGGGAACCAACTAATAACCATGCAATTGTATGGAAAACAATTCCAAGCTATAAAAGCCCATGTAGTTCCATACCTCTTTTTGATCTTAGCTTCTCTTCCTTCTCTTCTTCTCTTCTTCTTCTTCCTCTTCTTCTTCTCTCTTCTTCTCTCCTTCTTCTCCCCCCTCTCTCTCTCTCTACGCTTGGTCTCTCCTTTATACCAAATGAGACCAATTTCGTCTTAAGTCCATTTTTAAGTTGCGCCATGTTTCGTCCTCCAAAACCCATATTTGAGTTAAGTTTGCTTTATTGCACTCTAGTCCTTTCTCTTTATTAATCTCACTCTAACTTACACTAATTACAATTTTGGCATCCCATCTTTTCACTTTATTACCTTGGTTCCTCAAGTGGTAAATTACCACTACCCTCGGTTTCGAATTAATTTTGGTCTCTGCTTTTATTTCCCAAAAATTTCCATTTAACTTTTAATATACCCTAAACAAGTCCGAAAACTGCTAGGGTATATTTCGGGATGTTACACTAATAGTCCGTATGCTCTATCACCCTTTCCCTTAAAGGGTAATTTGGTCATTTTGCCTAACAAGCATGATTCACACATGTCAAATTATTCATAATCAAATGACCCGAAGCTTCCACACTTGTGTAACTCAGTCATGCGTCTCTCACTTATATGGCCAAGACGACAATGCCATAAATATGATGATTTCAAATTATCTATTTTTGTCTTTTTATCATCATTTTATGTTCAAGATTGACGACATATCTAATATGTAAATCCTATCAAGCCAAGGGACTACCAAGATAAAAAAACATCATTTAACATAATGTAACAACTATTGTCACAAAAATTTAAATGAAACCCTTTCTTGTTTAAACATGAAATAGAAATGATGTTCTTCGTCAAAGCTGGAACACAAAAGCAATCGTCTAAATATAAACAAAACCACTAGGGAGGTTCAAAACATAAGTCCCAATGGCAACAGCCGCAACTCTTGCACCATTACCCACCCGAAGGTCAGACTCTCCCTTTGTGAGCTTCCTACTGTCTCTAAGGCCTTGCATATCAGTACATATGTGTGAGCCACAACCGGTATCCAATACCTGAAGGTTGCCATAAGAAACAATATTAACTTTAATGATAAATACTAAGGTGTTGGTGCATCACATACACCTTCTGACTCCATGTAGCCTGCAATTTCTATTCCAATGGCCTCTTTACACAATGGAAGCATGCACCTTGGAGGATGCCCTGACCTTTTTCGCCGCCCCTCCCCGCTTTAGTGATTTTCTTCTTCGCTCTAGAACCTTATTAGAATTAGAAGAGTTCATGAGCATCACAATTTTACCTTCCTTCATCAAGGTGGGTTCCACTGTTTTAAGAAGGTTGATCAACTCAGGTATGGTGGTCTCTTTATCGTTCATCCTGTAGTTAAGCACAAACTGTGCAAAATCAAGCTGCAACCAGCGTAATCAAGTCTATACTTAATTCATTATCCATACCAAAACCCATCTGATCCAACCTACTTTATTGTGACACCTCAAATATGGGGTCCAGCTTGATTAACCGTCAACTCCGACCTCGTGATTTCGTGACCGATACCACCGTTGTATCCCATTTATTGGATCCATATTTTCACAAAAAATCTGGTAGAGTCTCCTTTGTTCGGGGAGCTCTACCCAACATACAACCTGTATAACCATAACCCTTCCAAGGTCTCAACAGAAGTAGTAATGACCACATAGGGTCCATCTGTCCATATCCCCAATATACAACTATATCACAACTACTCGTGAACACCGAGTTACTCGGCACCACCTCAATACATCCCTAATTGGGATCCATTCATTCACATTTAAATCTAAAATATGAAAGTAAAACACTTAATTATAGCCCGTAAGAGTAAGATCACGGCCTTCTTACCATAATTACATACCTGACTATTTAGACAATAGTCCCAAAAGAATTTAATTACAATTCTTTTATACAAAATACTTTTTATAAAAGGAATATCAAGGCCACACATCGGCCTCCTTCATAATCACCTACTGTCTGAGTGTCGCTTCCCATACACCCCCCCAGACCGAAAGTGGGAAAAACCCAATGATCGTGAGCAATGCCCAGTAGAAAATTTTTCCTACAAGGGTTACTCCCCACCTAAGTGCTCATACAATGATCAAACCAACCCATACACATCCAAGTGAAAATGTCTACATGAATGTCGTATGTCATGCTTGGAATGTCTTCATGCCCATATCCCGAGTCACTCACCGACTCCCTCACACATGCTTATTCCAAGTGTGATAACCGTCACTGGTAGTACCAATGACACACATATGTCGAGCTCCCACAAATTTCACCGTACCTAATGCAAGTGCAAGCAATGGGTAACTAATCCCGAGTCGATCCCGACTCTATCACACCTCGAAGTTTATGTGATAACCAGGATCTGCGGTAATTCTTTGGGTAAATGTAATCCTTTTCTGGCTTACACCACTGCCCTAACACCCATACGTAAATTTTCGAATCACACCACTATGTCTCTTACACTCCATGTTCTGTGCTTTTCACCTAAGGGATTAACGACTTCTCTGCCTCCACTTAACACACATTAATTTTATTTCACTTATGCTTGAATCGTAGTCATTACTGACGCCGTCCAGCACGAGTCACTACGACTATCAACATTGATGATGGATTACCATACCCATGCACACACACCCAATATGCTAATGTCCCCGTGTGTATGCAATGCTAATGTCATCGCACTCTCATGTTACACGTGATGACTTTACACTATATGAACCATTCTCATCAGTTGCACTTCATGTTAATTACCATGCAACCATCTATCGCAAGCATATAAGTTCCATATATTTCATGCCAATATATATATAAACATGATTTTTACACCCAACAGCATGTTATTTATTTTTTCCAACAATAACACACAAAATGACCCAAACTCTGGACCATATAAACAGTGGCACCTCTCGTCCTTCACTATCGCCACCGAATTAATGTGATACCAAAACACTCCACAAAACCCGAAGAAATCAGTCCCGAGATTAAAACCAAATCTTAACACAGTTCGAGACTGCCCGAAAATTGTCCCGAAAACCATGTCCGGATTGTCAGAAAACAATCCCGAAAATTCAGCTCGGACTGTCAAAAAACAGTCCCGAAAATTCAGCCTGGACTGTCCAAAAATAGTCTCGAAAATTCCTAAAAGTTCCTACACTCACGGCCTCTAAGAAAACCCCAAGCCATTAAATGACCTTTAGGCTAGAAATAACCCAAGTAAGAAAATTCCTTACCTTCGTGGAGGTTGAAAAAACTCCATGATTTTGGTACCCATGCGTAGCTCTCAATGTGTGGACATTTATCTCTCTACCCCTCTCTTCTTTCTCTCTCTTTCTCGCTCACTCCTCTCTGCCCTTTTTTGGCTCCCCTAAAAAATGGCCTTCTCCCCCTCCTTTTTTGACTTTTCTTTTTCTTTTTATCCTTTTTTTTTTAAATTGTGACACATGGCGAAATGTCCATCTCTCATTCGGGTCCATTTATGCTCCGAAACAATTTATTTATTTTCAATTCAATTTATTTTAAATGAACTTAGCTCAAGCCATTTCTTGACTTCCGAGATTTTCAAAAAATCTCGCCCCAGTCACAATAATGTCACTTAAAATCGTGAAAAATATTCACCGCTCTTAATTCACTTAAACTCTTTTCCCTGGGTCACTAGATTTAAGACGAATTTAACGGAGTAGTCCAAGCCGTCATCTCGAGATCTAGAGAATTTTCTAGGCTTCCCTGAACCATTCTTGCAATTATTATTATTCTTATTATTTTGCCATTTTTCTTGAAAATTATTAATTTTCCCGGGTTTTACAACTATGCACCCATGCATCTTCAGTGCATACTGTATTGGAGATGTCCCCTCTTGCATCCTAGAGCAAAAAAGCATTTTAGGAGACCTCAAACCTTTCGGATCTCGCTTGCTCATGAAATAACTCCTTTAGATGGGCGACTATGTCATAGGCTGTCATAGCCTTGTGCTTTTTCTGAAGCCCCGGAGACATCGATGCAAGCATGATACATGCGACAATGATGTCGCTATCTAGGTGCTTTACAGCTATCTGCTTCCAACAAGATGCATCAACAGTTGGGGACACTAGGAGTGGGGCATCAAGGACATAAGCTATCTTTTCTGCCTTGAGAACAATTCTCAAGTTCCTTTGCCAATCCATGAAATTGGTCCTAATCAATTTATTGGCATCTAGTATGGATCACAAGTTCACGATGGTCGACATGTTTCGATTCTTCATAACCTAGATGTAAAAGAGATTATGTTAGATTGTACTTAAATTGCATAATTATTACGACTTGATAATTACGCACTATGGCTCCCACCATTTATCATGAATCCATAACCCTCACTATCAACCGAGAGAACCTATATGGAGGTTTTCCCATGGTCGATTTCCCAATATCACCGAGAATCACCTTGGGGTTAGCCCAACAAGTTATCTCAGTCAAAGGTAGGTATCCTTGGATCATACCACCGCATTTGTTCGCACTAAGGAATCCAATACTGAGCACTGGGGGGTTATCCTAACAAGCCATCTTGGATCAATAATTACCCCACTTGCAATGCAATGCAACTATCGAATCCACGTTATCAATCGCTGATTTATGCACTATCACCTGGTTATCAACCCGCGATACGTGTACATCTGATAGCACGACCGTGGGACCCTTTCCTACTTCAACTCGTTTTAAGCATCGAATGAGTCCGGATGCCACTTCAAATCTACCAAAATCATATATTTGAGGAAGCGACATAAAATCAAGTAAGCCCATAAACATTTAACAAAACAGGTATTTCTTACAATGTGGAAGGCATTCAAGCCTTTTCAAAATGATTTACAAAAATAAATGTCTGTGAGTTCAAATCGTTTTTTACAAATATCAATATCCAAAGAAAACATGGAATGAATGCACATGTCTAGAGCATACTCTGAAATTTCTTCTTTATAACTCACGCTTCTCGATCTCGGGTCCGCTTTCATCACTATCTATCACTCCACTGCCAAAGCATTGGTAAACAATACGCTAAGCATTTTCATGCTTAGTGGTTCTATACAAATCCATTTCCTCGCTCGCTTAAATCAAATTATGCACTTAACAAAATTCAAAATTTCAAAACCATTATGGATGATCAATATAAACACAATACATATACTTGTTTTATATACAATCGCTATGGTTCATCGATCATCCTAAAATACACTTTCATATTCAATATTTCGCAATCTCTGCCAACACTATGCTCACAATTTCGCCCGCTATGCAATTCAATCCGCTTCGAAATCAATCTGGGCTTATGCCAATCACCCGCTTATGCCCTTAACGAATTTAACTTATGTCTTCGATATACAAGATATCGTAGTCATCTGCATGTCCCGGCTGGGCCGCAGTCTAGATCAAATGGTTTTATAACATAGTACGGCCCGGTTGGGCTGCTGACTGGTTATAAACAATCAATTAGTGAACACTATCGATACAATCCCGTCACAGTTGATCGGAGGACAGCATCATCACAATAGTTCTGGCAGATCGCTTATTCACCTCTATCGAATACCAATCTATCCTTAATACAACTTTAAACTTTAACATTCTATTAAGGGCGCTCAAATCCTTTTATAGCAAAGTACGTTATTAAATATGTACATTTGTATAAATAGTTCACTTTCAATAGTCATGAAATTTTCATATGCAAACATTTTACAATCAATTTCTTCAAATCATTTAAAACAATTCAATATGCTTTTCTTATGCATTTAGAACAAGTATTTCAAATATTGAAACAAGAATAGGAAATATAGAACAAACATGCAAAAACTCAAACGAGGAATAGCCCAGAGAACAAAACCCAAAACTCCTTACACTTTGATTCCAATCCTTGGAATCTCAACTCAGCTGGTTTTTCCTCCCTCGTCATCCCTATTCCAAAAACCATTAAAGAACAATATTCTCAGCATCAGTAGTTTTTGGTTAGGATTAATTTTCGGAGTTTAATATGAGTTCCACTTCAACAAGCTATATATAGATGGATTCTGAATCAATGGGTTTATAGAGTCTAAGAACACCCAAAAACGGAGTTCTCCGAAGAAGGAGTTATGACTGGTTGAGGTCATACGTAGTCATACCCAGCCGAGCTGACTAACTGAGCTGACCTGACCTCGGTACACTCGGTCTAACACCTCGGTCTGACATATTCTATCCTCCTCATGAATATGAATGAATTCTTGACTCAATGGGCTTTCCATAGAGTCTAAGAACACCCAAAACGGAGTTCGGAAGAAGGAGTTATGACCTCCAAAGTCGAGGTCATACGACCTGGCCACAACCGAGCCGATCGATCGAGCTGACCTGACCTCGGTAAACTCTGTCTGACACCTTGGTCTGACATATCTCTTATCCTCTTTCAGGCATACAACGCATTCTTGACTAATGGGCTTTCCATAGAGTCCAAGAACACCCTAAATGGAGTTCTGGACGGCTAGCTAAGTGACCTCTCCCAAGTCGGGAGGTCATACGTAGTTGGACCCGCACGAGCCCGACTGAACCGGCCGGCTACAAAGATGAGGCCTCACGACCTATGCCGCATGAGGCTTGTCGACCTTCCGGCCGTGATGAGGTCTCGGGGCTGACCTCACAGGATGAGGCGGCCCATTCCTCCACAGGATGAGGTCTCAGCGACTGTTGCATGAGGTCATCGAATTCCTCCACAAAGATGAGGTCCGCTCGACCTCATGCATCGAGTGTCCGCCGACCTCCGCGTGAGGTCTCGCCGACCTCACGCATGAGGTCTGCTGACCTCCACAGGATGATCTCAGTAAAAGGATAATAACTTGATCTACAGAGTTCCGAATTGAGAAATTCAAAATCCTAACATCAAGTTCATTGAGGAGGCTACAATTTACTAGAAGGACTCACTTCCAAAATCCCTTTATTTCTTACCCAAAAATCAGCTCTAAGGTCTGGCTAGCGCGCACTACCACAATGTGGCAGCTCTCATGGTTTCTAAAATACAACCAAACATTCCCCAAGACAAGATAACTACACCACACAACCCTGGTAGAAAATAACCAAAGTAGAGAAGACTCCGCCTCCTAAAGTTCATTTAAACTCCCGATTCCGATCTCTACTGCAGCCTTCGTCACGAGGAAGGACTTTCCTCTTGCTTCTCACGAGACCTATGGTCCGATCGTTGGGAAATCTAGAGAGAAGTGAGAGCTTCTCACTCTAAAATACCCTCTCTTTTCTTTTGTTTTCCTTTTCTTATGGACGAATTTAATCGCACATTTCTTTAAAAAAAAAGGAGGAAACTTCCTCCCTTTCCTACATGCCATGCCCATTCCTTTGATTTTTTTCTTTATTTTTTTGTATTTAGGTCCCTCTATTTCTTTATTATTTTCATTTAAGTCTCCTATTATTTTCCTTTGGTCATTTATTTCTCCCAATTTCACTTAGACACATAAAACTTACTTACAATTGGACCCTTAGGTCCCCATTTTACAATTTCCCATATTTTCTCTTTTTCTTTTCACTCAAGGTTTATTTGGATTCAATAATCATTTAATCAATATTCATCTAATAATTTCTAGAAAATACCCAAGTTGGCCCAATTATATCTTAATATATAATAAATTTTATTATAAAAATTATAGGTATTTTGGGATGCCATACTCTCCTCACGAATAAAATTTCACCTCATTACCTTAGTCAAACAAATATGATATCGTCACAAGATCAAGTCACTTCCTCCCAAGTGGCTTCTTCAGCCTTGTGGTTTCAATAACATTTTGACTAATTTAATCTTCTTTATCTCGTAATTCTTCTTACCACTGTTTCAAAATCTCACTGCTCTCTACATCGCCAAATCCGCCCACCAATTGTCTCCGAAGAGCATCACATGTGACTGAAACCGATTGGTACCTCCGTAGCATGGACACACAAAGACATCGCGGATCTTCCTTGTCCGGGAGGTAATGTCAATCAGATGCCACTGACCCACTTTTTCAATCACTCATAGGGCCAATAAATCTAAGGCTCACCTCGCTCTTCCCAAATCTCATCACCTTCTTCCAAGGCGATATCAAAAACACCTTTCGCCGGGATCTCATCACATCTTTCTTTTCTGCTGCTCCAAGATATGATTTCTGGGCTTCATCGTGGCCACCTTCAATCTTTCTAATCATTTCACTTTTTCTTCGCCTCAGATCAAGTCGTGGTTAATCACTTTCTTTTCACACCCCACCCAACACAACGATGTTCTACATTTTCTCCCATATAAAGCCCCATATGCCATTCCAATACTCGACATTGAAACTATTGTTGTACACACAAATTCAACTAAAGCAATGTGTCGATCCCAACTACCCTCAAGGTCGATCACACAACTCCTAAACTATATCTTCCGTGACCGATTACCCTCTCGCATTGTCCATCCGCTTAGGTGGAACAGACCGGGAATTTAGTCGAAGTCACAGCCTTCTTACTCTCCTCAAAATCTCGGCAAACCTCGGATCTCTTTGGCTCAAATAATGGATAGCTGTGAACCCATGTAACCGAACTATTTCCTTGATACAGACCGCTTAGCTTGTCAAGTGAATAGTCGATTCTCACCGGTAGAAGTGAGTCGACTGTTTAATCTGGCCTCACACGACCTAAACTTTAGTCATGCCTTCTCCCTATCAATGGTAATAACCCAAACCACAAAATCCATGGTGATTCTATTCCATTTCCACTTATTTGATAGGCTTTAATAATCCCGAAGGAACTTGATGCTCGCTTTACTCTTTGACACACCAAGCACTTGTTACAAATTTGATACGCTCTTTCATTTCCTGACCACCGTAATGACATTTCAAATCTCGATACATCTTTAAAGTTAATGCAGATATTAGCAAAAGGTCCACTATGTGCCTCTTCAAGTACGGATTTCTTAAATCATTACACGGAACAACAAACCGATCCTTATAATTACAAAACTCCATTTGTTCAACAGTGGAACTCGCTTTACATCATTTTAATCCGATTTATCGTGGCAAAGAATTTTCTCATATTTCTTTGTACCTCTAGCACTGAATTAAATGCAACCAGTCTCGCCATCAACTCTCGCTAATTACGCATCATCACATATAATGACAATGGGCATTCAACGCTAAGCGTCGATGACTTTTTCTATCAAAGCTTTCGCCATCACATCGTCCTTTCCCGTGATAATCAATCTACCACTGCAATCTTATCACACAGCCTCCATCCATCTCCGTTGTCTCGTTAAGCTCTCACAAAGAGGGCAAATACTTAAGACTCTTTTACATCGTTGTAGATAAACACTTCTCTCCATACAAATAATGTTCCGCAAATAACAAATACAACTGAGGCTAATCCAAACTCGGCGTGGGTGTTCTTTCACGCGCTTTAACTGCCTCAAGCACAGCTACCACTTTACCTCTCAGACAGTATCACATCCAAGTCCATTTGGGGCTATACGCATCACTAAAATCACATATTCTCACTCTGTGCCTGGCTGAGTAAAGAACCTGAGCTCCCTGCCAAGAATGCTTTCACTCATTCAAAAGTTCTTGACATTTTTCACTCCATTCATACTTTACATTTTTCTAGAGCAATCCTTGTCATCTGGGGCTAAGTAAAACATAGAAAACCCCTTAACTAATCTTCCAGAGTATCCTCAGTCCCAGAAACTCACACTTCTCAGAACATTTCTTGGTGGCTTCCACCAACAACCACTTCTATTTTTCTTTCTGGATCTACCCCTGATTCCTTCTTCGATACTATGCGCCCAAGAAAGGACACTTCATTCTTCCAAACTCACACTCTGCTCGCCTGGTGATTCAATCGCTATTTTCTCAAAGTCTCTAACACTACTTAAGGTGTCATGACTTTCCCCCGATCTTGAATACACAAGTGAATGTCGCTTCCGGCGAACACTACGACAAACCGATCCACATACGGCCTAAAAACACACCATTAGGTCCATGAAAGCCGCCGAGCATTTCGTCAATCCAAACGGCATTGCCAAGGAACCTTGGTATAATGTCCATATCGCGCCCTAACGCCGCCTATGCACATCGCATCTTAATTTCAACTCGATGGTACCTGCATCATGTCGACCGAAAAGATATCAGACCTTTAATTGGTCAAACAAATCATCACCTGGTAATCCGACATTTATTATTTACATAACTGTTCATTTTAATCAGATCAATACATAGCCGAAGTACCATCTTTCTTTTAACAAAAGCACAGAGCTCCCACGTGATACACTCTGTCTATCAAACCCTTTTATAGTAGTTCTTGTAATTGCAATTTCAATTCCTTTAGCCTAGCGGAGCCATTCTCAGATGGTGTACTGGCTGCCTATGGTGGCACCTGCACAACGTCAATAGCAAACTCAATCTCCCTATGTGGGGTAATCCCTGCACCTTCCGTAAACACTTATCCTAAAGTCGCACGCAGGGATATTGAATACACTAGGCCTTGCCTTTACCAGACAATCACACAAAGCCAAGTAGGTTTCACATCCTTTCCGCACCATTGTCTTCAGCGCTGGCCATGTAATATCACATTAGATAGGTGATTTGACCCTCTCACCTATGAAAGTTATCATCTTTATTCTGTTCTTAAGGTTACTCTTTTCATTCTACACAACTCCATCATTGCTGATGCTCCAGACACTACCCATCCCCAATATCACATCAAACTCCCCGAAGGATAACTCAATCAAATCTCTCCCAAAAATTCATACCGTATTATGATGGACAATCTCATACACTTTGTTCTCACTGAATACTATGGTCGAAATGGTTCGTCACCAAGATGTCATACTCTGGCTTTCACTTCTAAGAATTTACCTAAGTTGGGTATGTCGCGACATATGTATGAATGAGTCAATCCCCGGATCTATCAACGCATTTGGCTAATAGTATCAAAGATGCGGTAAACAATGACCATCACATCCGAGCGCCCAGATTCCATCGCTTTCATTGCATATGCCTAGTCGATAATTCCACCATCTTGCTTTACCCAAAGCTTGTGTCCCTTTCTAACACTCCTAAGTGGATGCAACACTCTTATCGTCATTCACACTTCACTCAAAGCCGTATCTCTGGCCCTGTGGTGTCAGAATGAACGAGCTCTGTAATCTCTTGCTCTATGCTCTTTGGATCCACAAATCAAACAAGCACCTGTAAGTCTCCAACATTCTCTCTATGATTTCTCCCACAATGGGAGCAATGGGGAGCGCCTCCCATCCCTCTAGAAGGACCTCCCGTGTACTCGCAACCCATGCAGCCGGTGAGTAGCATTCCTACCCAGCCCGAGCCGAGGCTAACTCCGGAACCCGAAGTGGTCCTCGAATTCTTCCTCACGTTGTTATGAACTAGACTCGACCGGGATTTTTCTTTCCCTGCCTTTATCTTTTCCTCTTTCCTCTTTCTTTTACTCTTTCCATTCAATGCACATGTCACAATTTTGAGAAACTCTCATGGCAAATGCTGTGACATGGGCTCGAATATGGTCAATAAGGCCGTCTTCAAACCTACGACACTTTTCTTCCTCACTCACAGCATCTCTAGAGCATACTTGCTCAACTGGTGTGAATTCTCTTGATATCTGGCCACACCACCTGCTCGTTTCGCATTATGAAACCCCGTCTCATGTCAAGCTCAGATAAATGCGACTCCACATAGTGCTTCTTGAACCATCCAAGAAGAACTCCCATAACTCTCTCTCGATGAAAGTGTCCTTAGTCACTTTAAAACCCACCTTACTGATAAGGCAAGCCTCATCCTCGTAGTAATGAGGTCGCACATTCCAACTTCCTCTCTTCAACAGGCACCATTCCAGACAAGATTCGCCTGTTCTTCTCGAGCCAATTTTCTGCCATAGAAGGCTCATCCTCTTTCTTTTCCCATAAAATTTACAGGTCTGCATCTCACATTCTCTCAATGGTCGATCGCTGGAGCACCAAATGGTTGCCCTACCACGGGTGAATGCATGAACTAGCCGCCTTAGGATACCCAGCGCACTCCCGCCACTTGTTCCGTTCATTCATCGGGTGGGGCATGGGATGCCTGGCCACCTTCCACACTAGCAGGACTGTTTGGGCGAGTCCCCTGGTCATCCACGACCCTAAGGGAAGCCGAACCGTCCATGCTTATCCTATTAAGACCAGCAAGATCTGCGTCAGAGTCATGTCATTCTTTATATGAAAATGAAATGCATGTTATACAAAATTTCAAAATCATTTACAAACAATTTCAAAATCATTTTGTAGAACCGCCTAAACCTAGGCTCTGATACCAATAAAGTTGTGGGACCCCTCTCCCGGCCCGACCCGTTTTGGAGGATCCGAACCGAGTCCGGGATGCCACTAAAATCACTCAAAATCATACTCATAAGTGATATAAAAATTGGGCAAGCCCCATAAACATTTAACAAAAATACATTTACATACAATGAAGGCATTCCAAGTCTTTTCAAAATGATTTGGGTACAAAAATAGATGTTCGTGAGTTCAAATTGTTTTACAAAATATCAATATCCAAAGAAAACATGGAATGAATGCAATATGCTCTGAAAGATACTCTAAATTTCCTTCTTATGACTCGACGCCCGATCTCGGGTCCGCTGATCACTATCTATCACTCCTGCATTCTTACGCATTGGTAAATACGCTAAGCATTTTCATGCTTAGTGGTTCTATTCAAACTATTTCCCGCTTCGCTTAAATCAACCTCATGCAATTTAACAATTCAAACTTTCAACCATTACGGATGATCAATATAAATACAATACACATATTTGTTTCTTTATATACACCGCTATGGTTCATTGATCATCCTAAAATGCACTTTCATATTCAATACATTTCTCGCAATCTCAAATCAATTCAATTATGCTCAATTTCAGCTCAGCTTATGCACTCCTAATTCAGTTCTCAAAATCAATTAAGTTTACGCCAATCAATTCACACGCCTTAATTTAACCTATGTCTTCTCGATATACTAGATATCAAAGTCACTCTAAGACGCAGCTCACTGGGTCAGCAGTCAGATCAAATGGTTTTATAACATAGTACGCCCCCATTGGTCACTGGACCGGTTATAAACAATCAACATCGAACGCTATCGATACGGTCCTCGCCGGGCCGCTGATCGAGGACACATCAATACAATAGTTTGCGTGATCGCTTTATTCTACTCCCTATTGGTATACCAATCTATCCTTAATACGAACTAAACGGTTAACATTCTATTAAGAGCTTTCAAATCATTTATAAAAAAGTACAGTACAATATTTACATTTGTATAAATAGTTCACTTTCAATAGTCATGAAATTTTCATATGCAAACATTTTACAATCAGTTTCTTCAAATCATTTAAAACAATTCAATATGCTTTTCTTATGCATTTAGAACAAGCATTTCAAATATTGAAACGAGAATAGGAAATATAGAAAAAACATGCAAAAACTTGAAACGAGGAATAGGAGTCGGTAGAACAAACCCCTTGCACTTTGATTCCAATCCTTGGAATCTCAATCTCAGTTTGGATTTTCCTCCTCGTCGCCCCTATTCCAAACCATTAAAGAACAATATTATTCGTGGCAGATCGGTAGTTTTGGTTAGATTAATTTTCGGAGTTTAATATGAGTTCCACTCCCCAAAAGCTATATATGATGGATTCTCGACTCAATGGGATTTAATAGAGTCTAAGAACACCCGAAATCTGAGTTCGGGACGAAGGAGTTATGACCTTCCAAGCCGGGAGGTCATACGTAGTCACAATCTCCACCGAGCCGATCGACCGGAAAGCTGACCTGACCTTGGTAAACTCGGTCTGAAACCTAGGTCTGAAATATTCTATCCTCCTCATGCATATGAATGAAATCTTGACTCAATGGTCTTTCCATAGAGTCCAAGAACACCGAAATGTAGTTCGACGAAGGAGTTAAGGACCTTCCAAAGTTGGAGGTCGCTACGTAGTCCCACCCGCCTGAGCTAATGGACCACACTGACCTCAGAAACTCATTCGACTATATTATATCCTCCTCAGGCATATGAATGTATTCTTGACTTAATGGGCTTTCCATGTAGTTCAAGAACACCTCGAAACTGGAGTCGACGAAGAAGTTATGACTCCGAAATTGGAGGTCGCACTTAGTTAACCCGCACGAGCCGACTAATCGATCGCTGGCCAGATGAGGTCCGCCGATCACGCATGAGGCCCCGCTGGGACCCTACTACATGAGGTTTGCCGACCTTCGGCAGATGAGGTCCGCCCTGACTCTCCACGGTGATGAGGCTCCCGACCTTCGCGCACAGGTCCGTCGACCTCTACCGTACGAGGTCCGCTCGACCTCCATACGAGGCCCGCTCGACTCCTCCACCGCACGAGGCCCCGGCCGACCTCCATAGAATGAGGTCTCCGCTTGTTGCATGAGACCGCTGACCGCTGCATGAGGTCTCGCTGACCTTCGCGCACGAGGTCTCGTTGACTCCGCCAGATGACCTCAGCAAAAAGGACCTTACACCCCGTTCGCGATGTCCGAATTGAAAAATTCAAAAGCCCAACATTAAGTCTATTGATGAGGCTTACAATTTACTTTAGAATGACTCAATTTCCAAAATCCCTTTATTTCTTACCCAAAATCAGCTCTATGTCCTATTAGCGCGCACCACCACAATGGTACCCCATGGTTTAAAATACAACCAAACATTCCCCAAGGCAAGATAACCACCACACAACCCTTGGTGGCAGAAAACCAAAGCAGGGAGAAGACCCACCTCCCAGAGCTTGTCTAAAATTCTCGATTCCATCTCTACTGCAGTTCTCTTGTCACGAGGAAGGACTTTCCCTCTTGCTTCGCGGAGACCTATGGTCCGATCGTCGAAATTCTAGAGAGGCTGAGGAGCTTCACTCTAAAATATCTCCCTTTTCTGTTTTCCTTTTCTTATGGATCACTCTTAATCGTGATTTCCTTTAAAAAGGAGGAAACTTCCTCCCTTTCCTACATGCCACATGCCCATTCCTTGATTTTTTTCTTTTATTTCTTTTTTGTATTTGTGTCCTCTATTTCTCTATTATTCTTCATTTAAGTCTCCTACTATTTTCCCTTTACTCATTTATTTCTCCTAATTTCACTTAGACATATAAACTTATACTACACTGGACCCTTAGGTCCCATTTGCTACTTCATATTTTCTTTTTTCACTGGGTTTATTTTTGGATTCAATAATCATTTAATCATCATTCATCTAATACCTCTTAAAACTCCAAGTTGGCCCAATTATAACTTAATATATAATAAATTTTATTATGTACCTAAGGTATTTTTCATGCTATTGATCGACTCACCACGCCTCTATCCAACATTAACCTTAGGGTTAGCCCAACAAGCTAATGAGTCTGGTTAAGGCCAGCCTACCAATAAGGAAAACTTATTTCCATGGATAGAACATGCTCTTGTGGAGGAAGGCTTGGGGTTAGCCCAACAACTTCAATCTCCAAAAGGAACTTTGGTTCTCACCTATTAGTGGAAGACGTTAGCCTTAATATTAATAATGGAGGGTTTTCTTTAGTTAAGTCTCATCTTTCTCATTAGCATGCATTATCCATTCATCTCATGAAATTATAAGGATAGTTACTCTAACTATATGGCATGATTATGAACATTCTAAGATCAATTCCATGAGCCATAATGGAATCGATCAGTCAAACTTGGTGGATATGCACATGATTATTACAACCCTTAAAAAGAATCAATTTACAATCTTTAAGGTCTTCTTTCTTGGTTCCTTCTCCACACAGCTTTCTCCTTTTGCATCTTCACCAACTTATCCTAATCATGTGTAATCTAATTACATACATTTAATAAGAATAACCTCAAGTTACATTTGAGGGGGATTTAGATGAGAAGCGAAGTACATAGAGAAATTAGAGAGAGGTAAGGACACGCATGCCCGATTTATCCAAAAAGAAATAACAATCAAATGCAGTATGCTCAATCACCATTGGGCAAAGTCTATAATCATCCATCATGCTAACATACACCCTTAAACATGCATTCTCTAATGCAATCCATTGAAAGTTGAAGGTAATGGTACCCTATAATTTCAAAAGCACATTAAAGGTTTTTCAACACTTGAAATTAAATTGATCTATTTTGTTTTGTTCAACATTTGAACAATGACCTCAATTCAACACTTGAACTAAAATTGTCCTACATCCAATTCATTCAACACTTGAACAAATGACCCCTTTATTCAACACTTGAACAAATCTGATTCAACATCTTGAATCATGAACTCGATTCAACTTCTTGAATCATAAACCCTATTTAATTCTCCAGTTAGTTTAACTCCTTGATCCATTATCCTGATTCAACTTTTGAACGTAATTTTTCCAAAAAGGACTTTTTTGTCCAAAATTCTCTCTTAGGTAATTTCAACATGGTTTTTCTAAACTTTTTTTTTTTTTTTTTTTTTTTTGATTCTATGAAATTTAACTGCTTCGCCTTAATCACATTTCTATTTCAAACACATAAAAGTAGTGTTTAAACTTGTGCAAAACCATACAAGAAACTAAATGAATGTATGGGCACCAACAAATCTTAACGTCATGATGTCACACGCTAAGTTACATCAAATATCGCGACGCCCCGTGAGGGTTCAAAACCCCACCGCCGTTTGCCGCGACCACGACGTCAAACGCCGTGGACACATTCCTCTTACCGCCGCGACGGCCACCACGCCGCGACATTAAACGTTTGACCCAAAAGTCATGTCCAAATACTTTAAGTCGCGATCATGTCACGCCGCAGATCAAACATCGCGACGCTGGAACGCCGCTGACGCGGAACGCCGCTACGCTCGGTTCGATGCATCGTCGCGATGTTACGCCAACATCACGACGCTGCTGGAAATTTCGGCAAACAATGCCAGACGTTGGACACGAACGCCGCGACGCTATCGGGCTTCTATTTACGAAAGTTTAAAAATCCAATTCGGACTTTACTCACTTCCAAGTTGTTCCTTCTTCATATTAACCATCCTAGATCATCTCATGACCATATACATAAGAACAACACTGGATCAAACTCCTTTTCACACCAAAATTCATTAAAACATTTGAAATATAGGTACCAAAAACCTAAAAACTCTTAACAATAAACCTAGCTTGATGCACACAAGGTCGCTTTGATACCACCGAAGGGCTTCCACGTAAAGACCAATAGCGTGGGAAAACAAAATAAAAATCCTAACAAAAACCCATCCAAGGACCCCTTATAACATCAAATCTGGTTCTACAACAAAGAGAAGGGTGTAAGATTACCTTGTGTCTGTTCCAAAACCGAGCCAAGTGGCTCCGACAATGACCAAGCAACCAAGTCCTCTAGGTTCGCTCTAACTAGATCCACATGAAGAGGTCGACATCGCTCACTGCATTGGTCTTTAAAGGGTCCTGTATACTTAAGTCCAGATCCAAAGAGGGAAGCCAAAAAATTCGGCCCTTAAACTCTAGAACACCTTCTTGAGGATGAGAAACAAAATGGCTTTTCTCATGAACTCTTTCAAACTTAAAGAGTCATCATCATTTAGGGTTTCCATAACATTCCTTTTATAGGAAAACCTTATCCTTTGAAATGACCAAAATGTCCCTCACTCTAAGTGATGATAGGTTACACACATCCTCTGCTGCATGCACAGCCCTACACGACCCTAAGCCGCAGATAAGCCCAAGCCTATTATCTCTAAGTGAGGCCAACCCTGGATTCAATCACGTGACATTTTATCTACGAGAATTAACTCCTCTTTACATTCTGATCACATCCAAATCCGTTTACATTACTCCACACTCTTCTAAGTGTGCGACCATTGGGGTGGTCCCATATGTTGGCCACTGATTCAACTATTAAATACAAGTCAAGATTGGTACCCAAAGAACACATCATGACCCCTAATTAACTCCGGGAGTCAATGGTCGAACGCATACCCTTCCCATGCATAAACATCGAACACTCCTAAACATACCCCTAACAGCCAGGATGTTTAGGCATAAAATAAAGTAAATGAAATTTTCTCCCGAATTTAAATCCTAAGAATGAAAAAAAATATACAACCCGAAAATTTTACAGGAGCCAAATAAATTTGGTAAAAATGTGAAATAAGGACCTATGAACAATGAAAGGATCAAATGCTAAAAATGAGAAAAATGAGAAATGAAATAATGAGAAAAGCCAAACAAGGCTTAAGGAGGAAAATGAGGACTTAAGGGTCATTTGAGACTAAGTTATGTCTAAGTGTGATTATTTGTATTTGAAATGCAAATAAAATGAATGGGGCTATATAGTAATTGAGAACTTAACCAAAATGAGTTTTGGTGAGCCAAACAAGGCCTTGGAGGAAATAGGGCTTAAAGGCCTGAATTGGTTCCAGGAAGCTCATTAAGAGCAAAACATTTTTGGAGAGAAAAGGGGGAGAAAAAGGGGAGAAGCTAGGGCTAAAGAGAGAGATCCAAGTTTCAGGCAATCTTTCATTTTTCTTCTAAGAGACTCAAGCAACCTACAAGAGAAGATTTCAGAGATTCAAGGTAATAACTTCCAAACCCTAACTTCATCTTGTGATTTTGATTTGAGGAAAACCCTAACTTAAAGTAAAAGGGGTTTGTATTAAAGCAACCACTTTAGTTGTTTAAGCTTGAGTTTCTTTAGTTATGGCCTGGGTCGGATCAGTTTGGTAATGTTTGCAAAAAGGAAACGCCTGGTCTCAAGAGGAAATGTTTGTTAACTCCGTCAAAACCTCTGTCTGCTTGAATACAGGTTGGGTTACTAACCATCCAAACATGATTCAATTTGCAAAGAACTAGAGAGAAAACATGAGGGATGCACAAATGCATGTAATGAATTATAGCACCAGGTACTCCCCCTCCAAGGTCCTAAATTATGGGCCAATAAGGAGTCCTGCAGTCACACATGCTCCACTTAAGACATATGTGTTTTTACCATATTGAGCTTTTTAATTCAATCAAACTGGTTGATTTTTAAAACATAAAGGAAAATGAGGAACTCATCAGGGACACCTAACACTGGTAAGGAAGTGTACAAATTGAGCTACCTTAAAGTCTCTGTAAAATCTTTGGTCAAAGTGGAGCTATAAGGACACTGATTCTGCCAAAAACGAGTAATCTGATAAAATGTAATAATAACTGAGTTTTATGATCCAATGACATTCAATGGAGAAGAAACCCAGAACCACAGATCAAAATATTTGGCAAGGAACCACACACTTGTGGTTCATAACTTTAAACAAAAATTGCAAGATCCAATGAGTCAAGATATTCATCTAGCTCAAGTACTTGAAACAACTGAGTTTGTAAGTCAGATCCAAATTGAGGTTATTCAATTCACTGAAATAAAATCCTGATAATAACTCGATCAACATGTATCGTTACTTGTATCTTTGAATTAGTATCATGAGTAGATAAAAGTCAAAGATTGAAGCCAGATCTCAAGACTGAATCCAAAGTCACTGATTTTTATATAAAACTCAACTCCTCTGGCTCTTTAAAACATTTTAAAGAATTATTGAAACATTTAATCTTAAAAAATGACTATTTATTGAAAAAGTTCATTTTTTTTAGTTGAAATGTTTACTTAAGATTTGAGACACCATTTATAAACAACTCGTACAAGAAAATTGTATGAATGTGAAAATGTTCTATTTGCATACAAATGTATATACATACTATTGTAAATCGTATTGAATGATTTTAATGCCATTAAGAATGTTAACCGTTAGAATTCGATTTAAGGATAATTGTATACCAATAAGATTTAACAAACGTACTATCGTGGGTATACCCCATCCGCAGCCTGTAGGGACAAGATCTTTGAGGTACACCAACTATACATATTATATATATATATATATATATATATATATATATATATATATATATATATATATATATATATATATACTGCCTCGCAAACTTCAATGACCGTGCTGGATTCTATCCTATGCTCAAAGCATAAGTTAAATTCTATAAGGGCAAAATGATACCTAGATCAAAAGTGCACAATGAAGCTGAATGATTTTTTTTTTTCTTTTTCTACTTAAGGAAATGTGATATCTTCGAGATATCAATGAATTGTACTCTATTTATTGAATAAATATATGATACGTATTGTATTGCATTGGTAATTGAAAAATTGTACAAAAACATTGTTTTATAAATATTGCATGTTTTACTTAAATAAAATAAAGAGAGAATAGAACTCAGAGAACCACTGCTATGAAAAAATGCTAGCGTGTTGTTTTTATCAACACACAGGTACCGAGTGAATAGGTATAAGAGTGAAGACCACACAAGCACAGAGCCAACGTCAAAGCCATTCGGAGGAGAAGTAAAACTCCACGACATGCATGCATGGAATTGAATTAACTATTTTTGTATAAAGTATCTTGTGAAAGTTAAACTCTAATTCTAGTTTGAAATGTTTTTGATATTGAAAACTTTGATAAATTTTGTAAATGAGGTACAAATGTGGGAGTTATCCTAAAATGATGGGCCTTCCGCAAAATGTTTAGTTTCCACAAAAAAAAAATGTTTAATGTATATTTTTATGTATATCCAATGAGTATTTGAAATGCGTTTGGTATTAAAATTGTATTCACATTTGTATTGAATTTTTTTTTTTTATTTGGATTGGAAATGAAAGTAAGGACCGTTCCCGTATTCAAGCTTGATCCGCCAACGGTAGTGGTCGTACTGCGTGATCTGGTCCATACAAATACCGTGCAATTCGTCCTTTCACCAATCTATACCCTACTTGGTTCAGAGCATGGACAATGTGTAGCTCCCACTAGACTGACTATGCTACACCTAGCCCAAGTAATATTTGATCTTGTCCCCAGATTCATCACTCTACCGTTATGCACTTGAAGACACTCCTTAAGACATTCTCACCGGCCGATATTCCCGAGTAAATGATTCGACAAAGAGGCCCAGGCACCTCACTCTATTAGGAGTGGATCAATTCTTCGTCATACTCAATTACCTTTGAACACCTCAAACTATACCCAATGCTCATCCAATGAGCAACCCCTTGAGAGGCAACATAGATTGAGGTCAAAGTATAGGATCGACATTCAAGATATCCTTGAGCACTCCTGTTCAAGATTATCACCATTGTTATAGCCGAGACACCATATTTAAATAGATGATCCATATGATTGTCTCATTAGTATCTATGTACTTAGCTACTCTAAATAGCATTCACATCAACTCACCAACTTAAGATCACAAATTTATAAGATCTATCGACGATCCAATCAAGGAGTATGACATGTGTTTGTCTGTTCGGATCAACAATGTCCAGTCTCATTGATCCTATGACTAGATAATTTAGACACTACATACCCATTACGATAGAATCTTGATATCATGATCCCACTGCGATTTCTTCATGCTATGTTATGTATCATGGACTTCATTAATTCGATTAAAGATCTATATCAATTCAAATATATGAAATATCAAATTAACAAAGAAGCCTTTCATTAAATAATATGTCAGGCATACAATAAGTGCTAATGGCGATCGCTTAGAGCACTTCTCTACCGCTACAGCATCCTCACGCGGCAAGGAGAGAGGCAGATAAGATCGATCAAAGTCAGTCAGGCACCCATCTATGTTGCCTCTGCCACGTTGCCACCATCATGAGCTCACGATCTCACCTTGGCACAACGCTACTGTTTTATACCGCTACCGACTTAACGGAGACTACGACATGCTCTTCACCCCTGTGGCACACATCCTTGAATACAAGCCACCCCGCGGGTTTGTAATTCCAGCTTTCACCATGTTTGATGGTTCGATTGACCCCTACGACCATATGCTCCATTATAATCAGGCAATGACACTAAATGCTGGTAATGACTAGCTATTATAAAAGCATTCTGCCAACATAATGGCGCCTGGCCAGCTTCTTTTCAAGGCCCCCGTGCACTAACAAATCGCTCAACAAACTATGGGCTACATTCATATCACAGTATCTTTTCTTGGTGCGAAAAAAGAGAAACATTAGCTCCTTACAAACCATTCTCAAATAGAAAGAAGAGTCAATTCGTGAAGTCACGCGGAAGGAAGACATGAATAAACTAAGCCAATAGATGGTCCCATATCCTTCCTTCACAACCCAACAGATACCAGCTCACTACATGTTCGTACCACCGTATTAGCCGCTTTGATGTTAGGTAATTGGTAGATCTCAAAGAAGGTAGACTTGTTGCACCATCGACATCTCGAAAGCGCATGAAATTCCCTTTAGAAATGCCTGAACTCTAATGGATCCTTCCTCCCGCTTCTGTTTTGTATGACTACTCACAACACTCGAGATGTCACTTCCTTAGAAGGTTCACAATGACTCAACTGGGTTCTATTCTCAATCGCTGAAGACTTCGACCTTAGTTAAATGCCATAATGAATGGGCTTGGCTGCACTCGTGAAAGCTATCCCTTCAACCTACTACCAAACAATGCACTATTTGACTAACGATGGGTAAGCTGATTCTTAGGTAGTCAATCAAGCCGCGTGGATAGTGCGAAGAGCCATTCTACATAGAGCGGCAAGCGGAAGAAGAACCCCAAGAATCCTCCTCTTGAAGATCAAACCCCGTAGTAATCAGCGTCACGTCATATCGGGCTGAAGAAAAGGATCCACTAGTTGTGGATCCCCTAGAAAAAGTAATGCTGGACGAGCCGGAGAAGTTCACTTATGCCAGTTCCCTTATGTACCGCATGCGCAATAGTTACCACTGCTCTTAAATAACGAGATATGATCGCTGAACCACTTAGATATGGTAGGGATTAGCTCGACAGTGGCCTCTCATAAGCTAAAAATCATCACCAGTTTTGCCAGCCGGTCAAACAAGGCATGCTTACTCGATCGCCATCAAATCATCCACACAGAGGTAGACCACTTATTGAAAGTAGGCTTCATCAGGGAAGTGAAGTACCCTGAGTGTTGGGGCTAACTGCAGCTCCAAAGAAAGGAGGAAAATTAAGAAGTATACGGATTACACTAAATCCCCAATGAAGCTTCGTCTTAAAGGATAGCTTCCCCTTGCCGCGTATAGATAAGATTGTTAATGCCCCAGCCAGGCATGAAATACTGTTGTTTCTGGACGCCTTCTATAGATATCATCGGATTCCTATGCACCCTCCTGACTAAGACAAAACGGCCTTCATCACCCCACACGCTGTATTACACGTGATGGCCTGCATGAAGAATACGGGCGACTACCAAAGGTTGGTGACTAAGATATTACGATCACTGTTGGGCAACACCATGGAAGCCTATATCGATGACATGCTAGTAAAATCTAAAGAACGATTTGACCACGCTAAGCACTTCAAAGAAGCCTTTGAGCTACTACGAAGGTATGACATGAAACTTAACCCTCTGAAATGTGTGTTTGGAGTCAGTGTAGGCAAGTTCTTAGGCTTCATGGTGACCTAAAGAGGGATTGAGGCCAATCCCCATCAACTTAAAAAACAATAATTTAGATTCTGCACTTCTACCTCCAAAGCAAGTCTAATTTGTCCGATCGGTCGAGTGAAATTTTCTCAGCGATTTGACATCCCTTCACCGATCGATGAAACCATTTTTCACCACCCAGCTGGTCAGGGGGCCAGGCCTACTGAATGAGATGCACCAAACCTCTATGGCTATCAAACAAAGATCTTACTAACCAATTAATCCTAGCTAACCCATGCAAAGAGAACACTCTACCTTTACCCAATAGTCAAGTCCTGCAGTTAGTTAACTTTATTCAAAGGAGATGAAAAACTCAAAACAGAGACCGGTTATTCTTCATACTAAATCCCCGGCAAAGGCGTAAAACTGATAATCGTTCAGAACAAAGTGGTACTGGTCTCACATGTGGCAGCCTAAAAAACTGTCCCTACTTTAGCACACTCATCGCCATGCCGACCAATCTCCTTCGCAAATACCTGATATATCAAGCCCGAATTTGTTAGTGTGATGGTCTGGGCTGAGCTATGAGTTCGCATCCAATATAAACTCGCTGGGCATTGAAAGCAAGGTATTAGTAGATTTTCTAGCGGAACTACTCTTCAATTCCATGTATCCAAGATAACAATGGCTGGTGGATCCTTTAATGTGGATGGAGCTTCACCAAACAGAGTCAGGGCGCCATAACTAAAAGCCCCTAACTGGGAAAGTGGTAGAGCAGCTATATGACTAGACTTCCTTGCGTCCAATAATGAGACTGAGTATGAATCAATCCTAGCCGAGATTGATCTCGCTCAATCAGTATCATCAGAGAAACTCCTCATATGCAGCGACTCTCAACTGGTAGTATATCCCCAAGGGACTCTAATGAAAGGGCAGACGCATTGGCAGTAGTGGCTGCGTCCATCCCAATAAAAGAAACTATATTCCTCCCAATCTACTACCAACATATCAGATATTGCAACAACTGAGGTCAAATAGATAAAACATGCCTTTCGGGTCAATTTCTGGACAGATTATCTAAGCCAATCGCCTAATGTGAGCAGCAGCCCACAAGGTCTAGCTCCGTGTCCAAAGGAGGCACGATTTTCCTCGTAAACAGGTTATACAAACTGTCTCGGATACCGTATCTTGGTGCCGTCTCACTGCCAACAGTGGACAATAGTATACTAGCGTAACTTCATGAAGGGTATTGAAACCATTCTAAGCAAGAGAACCTTAGCTCATAGGGCTCATACACAAGGGTATTATTGGCCAACCATGAGAGCAGATGCAGCCTCCTATGTCTAAAAGTGCGACTGCTGCCAACGGCAAGCTCTCGTATCAAGGATGCCAACCCAAGACGTAGCCCCCATTACAAGCCCTTGCCTCATTCTACCGGGGAATTGATATAGTCGACACGCCACCGCCTCCCAACCTGCAAAAGTCATGCCTCATTCGCACCCACCACTTTAGAAAATGGATAGAAGCTGAAGCCTTCGCCTCTATCAAAGACAAGGACGTCACCCAATTTGTGTGGAAGAATATTGTCTATCAGTTCGGAATACCTAAATCAATCATAACTGATAATGGACCATAGTTCGACAGCAAAGCATATGAAACTACATGAGCTTCAAAACTTAAACTTATACCAACCCCGCATCTGTGAGTAATGGCTAGCTGGAAGCATCTAACAAAACTCTTGACTAGCTTGGAAAAGCTTTACTTCAACTAGGGAAAATGTGGTGAGACGAGCTAATAAAAACCCTTTTCAGCCTATAGGAATAACCAGCCTAGTCGATCGAATATCACCACTGGCCTCACCTATGGTAATGGAGGCCATTATTCCCACGTAACCGTGATGCCTCTTTGAATTGAGGTTCTGAGGTTCTTGGAATGGCTAATGCTAAAGCCATCTCTAAGGACCTAGATATGGTAGACGAGCTTCGGGAAGCAGCCGCTATACGTATAGCATCTTACCAACAAAGGATGGTGAATTTATACAACAGGCAAATAAAGCAGCATGCATTCCGAGCCAGGGATCTAGACTTGAGAAAGGTCTTTGAGAACACAACTGACCATGCGGCCGACAAATTTCAACAAAATTGGGAAGGACCATACATAGTTGTCAGAGGAGTAGGGAGCCATTTAGGTCATATCATTAAATAAACTAGAAGGGATGCTAGTACCAAGAATGTGGAATGCTATACACCTTAAGAGGTATTATCAATAAAGTTTTCTTTAGAATATTTCCTCTCAATATTTGCAACCTCCTCCTTTTCAAAGACCAGACTTATGGCACTAAGCATACTGACATTTTCAAAAGACCAGACTTGTGGCACTAAACGCGCTGGGGGGGGCGGGAGGAGGTGAGATGATGGATTGTGTTTGCTGTCTTGACAACTCAGACCGGACTTGTGACTCACAAGCATCTTTGGCACTTCAGACCAGATTGTGGTGCAAGCCTATTGGCGCAACCGGACGACCGTGGCTCATAACCGGAGTTGACACGTGTTTAAGCCGCAGACGATTGGCTCTTAAGCACAGTGGAAAAAGCCCCGAGAATGGTGCCTTGCCCGGCCCGACCAGGATGTCTCCACGACTCCTAACCTGCAAAAATTAACTATCTTGTTAATATTCGTGAAAAGGATAGTAATAAAGATTGATATGAAATACCAAAAAAGTATTTCATTAATAACTTGGTGGCCAAATGGGGCTCGTTACAAAAATTAGCCAAAAAAAAAAAAAAAAAGGGAAGATGAGCGAAAGGTAAGGAGAACAAAGTCAGCCCTAATCCCCAACGGAGGATTCTCCTTAGAATCCTTGGACGACTCGATCAGATTCACATTGGATGCTGCCGCCTTGGTAATTGTTGGGGCTGGGGGGCACTTAGGGTTCGCAAAAAACTTTAGAAGCAGCGGGTTGGAGGAGTCGGGCATGTCATCTAGAACCTTTGGTTGGCTTCCACATATGTTGTGTTTGAACATACAACACCCATAGCCGTAGGCGAAGATCACCTCTAAGGCCTTCTGGTAGTCTTCCTCCATGGCTTCTTTGTCTTTACCTGCTTGGGATTGAAGGGAGGATGCTTCATCTTTTGCCACCCAAACTCAGCGAAGGACTTAAGCTCGACCTCCGGGCGGGTGGTTTGATTTGGCCTTAACGCTTGGCTCCTTTCATGGCGCCGGGTGTCTCTGACCAGCTAAGTCATCCTCACCCTTCCCTTGTGTCACCCTTTCTGACGACTAGCGGTAATCACGAGACTCCTCCTTAGCCTCATCTCTCTCATTCTCCTCGCCCGTGGCTTTGTTAGTGCCCTTCTTGGCCTTTCGCTCCCAATACCTGGACTTAGTCCTTGCCTTGCCGAGGGCATCATCTAGGGAATTGTGCTTGGAGACGGCGGACCCAGCATAACGTCGCAGCTACTTGGTATCTTCTAGCTGGAGATGGATTTCCCTATGCTGACACGACATGTTCCGGATGGCGGTGACAACCTGCAAAAAAGGAGGCATTAGAACAAAATGAAGCTAGCCACGAGAATTCTTCTCCAAATGAAAAAGAAAGGGGGAGTGAGAAAAGGTTAGAACATACTAGCTCTGCCATCTCATTGAAATCATGTTTGTACATGAGCATCCCGTCCTCAGCCATGTGCAGGTAGGACTTTTTGTCTAAGTAAATGGGGAAGAAAATGGAGTATTCCTCTGCGAGAGCCACCACTAGTATCCGATGGCTAACGGGATAGAGATCACGCATGTTAACGACCAAAGTATCCCTCTGGTTAAAGGGGCTCCAGCGGTTGATGATCGATTGGGTGGTATCAGGACCCGAGATAGGCTTGGTCGACGAAGGTTGCTCCCACTTCATCAGGATGATGGGAGAGTTGAGCACTAATCTACTATGGCCCTTTATCCTACGAGGGGCAACATTTGCAAGCCTAGCCGAGAACAACGGCTTAATGGTTATCTCTAATGGAGCCTCCCCCACCCCTCTGACAGTATTGGGAGGCCCCCCGTCTAGAACCCCATCCTCTGCTGAAGTGCAAAGCTCCCTTGGAACCCCTTAGGCAGCGCCCTTTAAAGCCAACAAGGTGCTTGAAGCCCCGTTTCGGGGAATCCACTATGATAACAACAAGACTATCCTGAACTTCTCCATCTGGACCAGACCGTTTAGGGCGCTTGCCGCTGACACTTCAGAGCCTGGGGTAGTTTCCCCTTGGGAGCTCGTAGCTCGCTTGCGCATTTGTGCAGCGAATCCAACGGCGAAGCTAGACATGTCGTCCTCATTCTCCTTGGCTAACTCGCTGGTTGTTAGTTTAATCCGATCCAACAAACCCCTCCCAATCCCCTTAGCGGCGGCCTTTACCTTTCGACCTTCTTTTCCATATTCTTTTTCCTTCCTGGCGTAGGCGGCTTAGGATATTATATGGACGAAGGTAGGTAGTTCGGCCGAATAAGGGGTTCTGAACTGGAATCCACTTGCGAAGAGCTCCCCGATATTAGCTTCTAGAGATCTGCGAGGACGAAGGGCTCTCCATTTACAAGCTAGGCAGGTAGTGGACAGGGAAGAACATGCACTATGTACGAGAAAGGACTAGTGCCAAACTCTTGTAGATTCTTCGCAGATAGAAGGAGCTCATGGTTGTGCTCCTCTGCGTGATCTCGAAGCAAGCAGGTTGATCTTTGTCGGGATTTGACCCGACCTACCTCCGGTAAACACCTCTAGTAATCGAGAAAGCAGGCATGTTAGTAGAAGAGGCAGCTTAGGAAAACATGAAATTGTATCAAACTAAGACAAACACAGGAACAAGAGGAATTTGAGTTCATATCAAAAGGAAGCCTGAGCCGGGGCGTCACATGCAGCAGGCCCTTGCAGGAACAACCCCTTTCGCCTTCGTTTTGGGGGAGTTAGGGAGCTCGGTTACAAATTGCAGCCAGAGATTATGGGCCGACATAGATAGGCTGGCCCCCAATCCCAAGCTTCAAAATGTAAATGAAACAAATCCACCGGTGGATACTGGGCGGTAGAGAGAGTTCAACCTGCGCAACTCATTAGAATCCAAAAACACTTTGGGTGTCACGGTCACGGGGTGCTTTCAGTAAAAATGCGAGATTGCTTCACCAACAACGGGATGACCAACCCCAGCAGCAATTGCTCTTCGGTGAAGTAGATGGCATTATACCTCCCCACATAGTTGAAGCGGCGGGTGCGGTCTGACATCTCGGACGATTTTAGCGAGACATGGCTATACAACCTCAGTTCCTCTATAGACATAACAACAACTAGATTGCTTGCAGTAGGCGTTTCCTAGGGAGTCCCCCTCTGACGCTTAGCCTGACTACTAGAAACCTCTTGCCATTCTATAGGCAAATAAAAAAAAGAAAAAAAAAAAAGAAAGAAAGAAGAAGGGGTCATCTTGAGGTCCATTAAGCGAAGGTGGAAACGAAACCCTCAAAAGATAAAAGAAATCCCCCTTGGAGGTTTTACATCCCACCAGTGACAAAACCCTAAGAAGCCTTGAGCGAAAAACCTTTGGCCAGACCTAATAGGATACTGACCACAAAAACACTTAAACAAACCAACGATAAAAAGAAGGTTTGAGATGTGAACACTTACCAAAAAATCGACAATCGTCGAAGTGTCAAGAGTCTCTGGTGGCTCCTTTGAAAGGAAAGTTCGCTGAAGCACAGAAAAGGCAAAATCACAGGAGTTAGAAAACTTTGAGAAAACGT